>JAODJX010000048.1:5327599-5347751 GCA_026776945.1 Isichthys henryi | reverse complement strand
AATAAAAAGACTTTTGCGTTTAAAAAGTTGAGTCGCCCCCATATCAGACTCTTTCTGTGTTATAAATAAAATCAATATGCATTCGCATTAATATTTATTCATTTGATGAAGAACAAGCAATGGAGATAGTACAGCTGAAATGATTTAAAGACCAACCATATGACACAAGCTAGAGCTTATGTATAAAGTACAATTTAAAAAACCTGTTCTTTGACGCTGACACTCTGACTTTGAGGTCTAATCAAATAAGAGCCATGAATAGATGGCTGGCCACTGTCACAGATGCTGTTGTTTAGTCATACTTTGATCCAAGTTTCATTTAAGGTCCTCACCCAGTGACGTTCCCTGCACTTTTAGATGGCTCCCATCTGTGATGAAGGATATTTTATTCAGCCATCTCTTTGCCACAAGGGAGCAGATGAAGAACAGTGGAAATAAATGAAAAAACGAGTGAAGAGAAGCTGAAAAGACTGTGATTATTATTTAATTATTGATCTTTTTCAATAGGTTATGACCTGTCCCCCGCATTTATGTCTTCTGTTTACAGACTGGGGCTAGGCAACCATGCATTTCACACACTGCACTGGGTATAACTGCATTTGTGACAAATAAAACACTGGAACTTGAGTAAGTAAAGGAAGATGAGTTACTACAGGAAAGCACTGATTTATGGCTGGTCTGGGCCATGATCTTCGACAGAGAGGAGCTCCGTTAGTATCAGTCATAAGGAGATATTCATAAACACAAGTAAATATACTCAATCCAAGCCAAAGCTCATTCCAGGGCGCTATGAAGACGACAGCGATGATCATCATATTTTTATTCGCTATTTAGTTTGTGTCTATCCCATCTTGCTCTCCTATGTGAGAACAACGTTTAGGGATGTCACCGGTATGTCACCCCTGAGGGTTAAGGCCTTGCTCAGGGACCTAACACAGGGTATTCCGCTAGCCATAGGACTCAAACAAGCAACCATCTGAATACGCCCATAAAGACCTAATCTGCAAAAGCATACAATTATGGAAAAAATATTATATGGGCCATAGCGGCTCTAATAAATTAGGCGCTGCATTCGCCTAAAACCACCATATCCATGAATCGGTACGATATCACAACGTGAATTTTGTACGTATTGCTTTTTATTATCAAGATCCTAAAAGGAGACCCCACTTTGACAGCATGCGGCGGGATAAACCAACATCTCTGTAATTCAGGAGTTATAAAATATTAAAAAATAAGAAAATAATATTCTCCTCTAAAAATATTTATTTATTAGTATATGTTCAAAAACATAAAACTGATAATATTAATTGTATAAAATCTGAAAGATATTTTTTTATTACCCCTACCGAAGATGCGTGGGTCGATCCGAATAGGCGTCAGGTGACTTTTGACGACCCGCCATTTTCCTCCGGTCTGCCGGTACTCGCTAGAAGACAGCAGGGGAGATTCGCTCTTACTGTTATTTTAAAGAATATCAGTAGCCTGTGAAAGACATTGCCTCCGCGTTAAGAGTACTGAAATACAGTCTGAACGTGGCCGTTTTTTGAAGGCTGTTTGTTTTTTATACCCAACGAGAGAATGTCCTCCACGAGTCCCTCGTACTCGCCGTTCTTCGGGGTGATGGGCGCCTCCGCAGCCATGGTGTTCAGCGGTAACCGAACGCCGGATCCGCCTCGCTTCCCCGGGGAAAATGGCCTTTAAACGGCCTTCGCCGCATGATAGCGGACTGCGGGACCGTTGTGTGACGTTAGGGTGATGTCGTTTGGGAGATGGTGTGTCCGTGCTGTCGGTAACCGGGTCTCTGTTACGCTAAGGCTTTGATCTCTGTGTGATTTGGGTTTTTATGTTAGATTGTAGGCCACTTGCGTGCATCGTTCTCTTCGCTGTGCATTTATAATTTTTTTTTACCTGCAATATATATTTATATATGTGTTATTCTTCCTTGTGATAAATATTCCATATTCATGCATTGGCTGCTTTTCCCTGGCTCTTGACTGTCTGGTCGGCTGGTTAGGTAATATAACTACCCACAGAGAGCGTCCTCTGCCAACCTAGGCGACTAGCTGCCTGGATATCAGGTGTCCAGTTTTCGTCTGTCGGAGTAACGTTACGGACTAGGATGCTCGTTTCTTTGTTTAGTGTGAAATAATTAACAAAACTGAGTGGGGCGATAGTCATTGTTGGCCAGGTCAAATTGGGTCGATGTGGTGGTTCACAGTTTAAGTGTAACCGACTTAAAGGCTTGCCAAAAGAAAAATATATATCTATTAGAGTGCCATTTTATTTATGCGCACTATTTAAAATACGAGAGGACCCAGGACCACATGCATAAAAGACTTTATTATGAGGTGTTTGCTTCTGGCTGCATTCTTTCCCGTGCTCACCCCGGTGCCCTCATCCCATTCATTTACATCCTCTAATGCATAAGATGCTTCTTTTTAAGTAATCTATTTCCATTTTAATACCAGCAGCTGTTTTTGGTTCGTGCTTTAATTTTATGTTCCAATAGCCATTCTTCCTCTGCAGTTTCACAGTTTTTCGGCCATGTGAACATCAGCTGTCAGACATAGAAAAGGCTACGGTTGTTGTAGCAGTCTAACATTTTATTGCTATTTATGAAGTTTACCTTCGTGATAGTTCGGTCTGTTGTGCTGTCCATATATTCACTGTGAATATAGCCACAGTTGCTGGCATGGCGTTAAGTCAACATAATTATGTTGGAGGAAGTTAATCGACTTTCTCGGTAGCATGTTGAATGAATGCCCTATTGTTTATCATTTTTAACTTGCTTTTTTTTTGGTGTCTCTATAAGGTTTTCTTGATAAATGTGTAAAGGCGCTTTACCATTGTCTTTTTTCCTCGCACACTGAAATAGTCTTAGTCATTATCAGTGTGATCACACTCTGCAGGCACAGTTTGATATCACTGCTGCCCAGTATAGCTGGTAGATTTTCCGTCATCTCTTCTAAGACCCGTTTGCCATGGATGACTGACAAGAGATAAAAAAAAAAAGAAACTTCAGCGTATTCTTGGTTTCCCTGATGCATGCAGACCTTCTTGACCTGAGAGGACACCATACCGTGAGGGTGGAATTTTGGATGCTACTTATAATGTGTAGTACTTTCTGTATATTGTGTGATGTTTAGTACTTGTGGCTGGAGTTGGCTTCATTTTCGCACAGTTTCCTTTAGTGATTCAGGGCTGCAGGGAAATGATGGTTTTTGGAGTCTGAAATGAAATTCTGCCTCTGTGATAATTGTAAGGAAGATCATACACATTTGTTTCTGCAGACGACACACTGGTTTGTTGGAATTTCGTTGGCTTTTACTGACTGCTTGCTTGACACCGTTTTTGTTGGAACTGTCCGTTAAACCATTACGCGGTCAGAGTAATCTCTCAGTTGTCAGTGGTTGGTGGTCATTGGAATGTCCTAGTCTTTGCTGTGTCCTGCTGTTTGCAGAGAAGGGCGAGTTAATTCTCCATGCCACTGATGCAGTGCCACCACAAAACTGCTGCCGGTGGCTTTTTGTCTTCGGTGGTTTTCCAAAAGGAAGAGTGGGAACTGAAACTGCTATTGACACATGCAGTTGTGAAATACACACATGACAGCTTTAGCTGAGTGTTTGTGGTTTGATGACCTTGCTCTTGTAGATGTATGGCTGAGAAAGGGTGGCTGAATCACTGTCCGTGTTCCGGATTGTGGTAGCATGTGTGTCCGTTTTCTAGGCAGAACATGTATGTTGTATGTAAGGGGGAATTTTGGTGAGGTAATGCTGTGGTTCTAACAGCTGCTTTACAAGTCAATCAACATTCATCTGTCCTTAAGCAGAAGAGCACTAAGTATACCTTGAGTTTACATTCACTTTTTCTTTAGCTGTTAGAAGCAATTACTTTTTTTTTTTAATACCTAGTTATTGCAACAGTACTCTGAGTGGAGCTGGGAGATAAGCAGGCTACGTGGACTGACTTCTGCATGGTCATCCTGGTGAAACTGTCTGGTGCTTAAGTCATGGCAACTGGATTTCTCTCTTTTAAGGTAGAAACGTTTCACTGCTCATCCAAGCAGATTCTCGCGTTTGACGAAGGTTGTACGTGTCCACATATTTATCCTCCCGGGTGATTTCACTTCTCACCTACACCGAGTAGGCTCGTTGAGTGAAACAGACTAGTTCACTGGTTCCAGTTCATTGGACCTGCTGTAGCTGTGACTCCTCCAGTGCTGTTTGTGTGCTGATTTCTATACACAGCCTTTTGCTCATCACTTTCTCTTCTGTCCTCAGCTCTAGGTGCAGCTTACGGCACAGCCAAGAGCGGCACTGGCATCGCTGCCATGTCAGTGATGAGGCCAGAGCTCATCATGAAGTCCATCATCCCTGTGGTCATGGCGGGTATCATCGCCATCTACGGTCTGGTGGTCGCGGTACTGATCGCCAACAGCCTGTCTGAGAACGTCACCCTTTTCAAGTAGGTCTCGTTCTTTGCCAGAGATCCTTGGTAACCCCTTGAGTTGCCCTGATTGTGCTGACGGTGCATATAAACCTTCAGAGGTTATAGGAGAGACCTATCCCTAAATTTTCCTTTACCCGCATTACTCCCCAGGAGTTTCCTGCACCTGGGAGCAGGATTGAGCGTGGGACTGAGCGGCCTGGCCGCCGGATTCGCCATCGGCATCGTGGGAGACGCCGGAGT
Source organism: Isichthys henryi (assembly GCA_026776945.1). Classification (NCBI taxonomy): domain Eukaryota; kingdom Metazoa; phylum Chordata; class Actinopteri; order Osteoglossiformes; family Mormyridae; genus Isichthys; species Isichthys henryi. The sequence continues at coordinate 5,343,059 of JAODJX010000048.1, read as the reverse complement.
TCGCGGCACTGCACAGCAGCCTCGCCTCTTCGTTGGCATGATCCTCATCCTGATCTTTGCTGAAGTTCTGGGGCTCTATGGTCTCATTGTAGCCCTCATTCTGTCCACGAAATAAACCATCGTTTACGCTGCCCACCGGGAGGGCAGCAAAAGGAAAAAATGCATCGATCTCATTTCCAGGCCGTTGTACAGTCCTCTGGTTGGTAGTGATCCTCTTGTACATGCACCACGTGTATTAGTGACTTGTCATTTTTGTGTGTTTGTGTGTGTGTGCGCGGCCATTCTTATTGGTGTCCTCTGGTCTTAGAGCAGACTAGGGAACAGTCATATGGCTTTTGTTTTTGGGACATTGACAAAGTATCTGTACAAATACGTGGACGAGCCGTGTTTGTTTTCCTCCCCTTCCAATGATTTTAATTTAAAATGTTTATACATCTCTAAATGGAGCAGTTGGTACTGAATTCCCCATATTATAATTATGTTCATTATAATTTATATATAGAATTAAGAATATATAGAGGTTATTGCACTGTCGGTGGTGCTTGGATTTCTTCTGGATGTAATTATTGGTGAAATGGCGATTGCATTAAGTGTCAGACTTCAGAGTGGAACTTTGGTGTGTGTGAGGTTGTGTCAATTACAATTTGAACGTTCTTGTTACACTTGTAAACATGTTTTCCTGTGGTACAGCTATTGGTTGTGTTAAAGTTGTATACCCAGTGTTGGGTTTAACGGGACTAATTTCCAAATAAATTTACTGTACTTATTCACAGTTATGGTGGTACTTCCAAATGTATTGTCGAAACACATGTTATATAAAGTTCCACTTTGTTCCAATTCACAAATCTCCATGTGTGTGTATATGCTCCCTGCACTACAGATAAACTCAATCAGCTATTTCATCTTCCACCAGGAAGGGCCATTGATGACTCATCTGAAATTTGGGTTTAGTGGTCAGTACCAAAATATTCTACATGACGTTTAATCATGCTGTCTTTTTGTAGTTCTGACAGATGTTGGCTTTGGTCTGGTTTGCATATTTATAAGTATCAACTGGGTTTCTAGCATCCGTTTAAACCTTGATGCCCCCATATGTATATCCATATTTTCTATATCTTACAGTACTGATGCTGGAAAAGACCCATAAATCTGTGTAGCAGAGCTCGTACAAGACCCTTTAAGACTGATCATTGATTGACAATTAGTTTCATTCTTTAGTGTTCTGTGATTTATTTATTTTTTTGTAAACAGTCATCAGTTTTATCGACTTTTGTTACATGCACCCACAATATAAAGGAATCCAAAAACTACTGCACAGCTCCATGGATCAAAAGCATGGACCAAAAACAGGATGTCAAGAAAGCAAAGCATGACTCAACATACTCTACACTGATCCTATAAGAGTATGTCAGGAGTATAGATGCATTCTGGTTGCATTCCTGCATATCTAGTAGTTTATGCCAGAAATGATCAGTGTCAAGCGCATATCAATGAAGGGGTGCTGTCAGCCGCTTGGCATTCGGTCATGGCTCTGAACTGTGGGTGCTTGAACTTGACAGAGGGTGCCATCCTGGCTGATGAGCTGCACACAATATTTGGCCCCACAAAGGCATAGTGACCAATGATATTTCTTACCCTTTGGATTATTATTGCATGTGTAAATTCTTATCCTTAAGAATGAATTCATAATGGTCTTCTCCAGCATCCTGCTTCAAGATTAAAAGAACAAAAAAAGCCTACAGTAACAGGAATAGAGCTATGAATTTTTTTTAGAGTTTTTTTCTGTGCTTTCTTTGAGAAACTAGCTTGAAAAAGGCTTAGTATCAACTTTCAACTCATAGAGGTTTTCTCACGGTTCACATTTTCCATCACCAACGTCATAAAAGGAGATATTTGCACTACCGCTAGAAGGAGCTCATGTAGCACCAGTGGTTTGAGAACCACGGGCGTAGAGAATATGTTATTCACCTGTTCTCATTTATGGATTAAATAAATATCTGGATGAAGCAACCGTGAAGTGGCTCAACCCCTCGCATGCTTTTCTGTGGCCAGCGTATTGGTCAAGCTCCGATTTATAAGTGAACAGTTCTGCTGTGGGCATTTCACGGTTTCAAACTCTCACACATCTGGCATGACACGTTTTCACACACGCTCACGCAATAAATCTTATAACAAATCTGCATTATTCCTTTATAAACCTGAAATTAGCTACACCAAAAAGCTTTGGGGTAGTTTGGAAACCATATGGACTTTTTTGAAGATAATAAAACTGTTACATACATATTCTTATATTCTTAAATGCACGTGTAGTCTCGAAATGAAAATCTCACTCCAGCCGGCTGAACAATTAAAGTGGATGAGTGAGAAGGGAGTATTATCAGTTTTGTGATTCATGTTGAAAACTGTGCTTTATTAATGCAAACCGAGTCAAACTGACAAACAGTGCTTGTATGTTTGTAAAGTCAGCTTACGGATATGTTACCTACTACCGTACATAGGACAAGCAGGTATGAATAAACAACAGACGGGTTTCAGGTTTACTGTTAGAAACTACCGGAACTAAAAGACACGGTCACATTTCTACACGGAAGGAGTTTGGGAATCCGCAGTGTTACCGGAAGTAGCGTCTCACTGGAGGTCACGTTAAAGCAGGTTAGTCTGACATGTATTTGTATTTATTTTATTACCTATAACGACCAAATGCGATAATTTTGTAATGGCTTGTTGTTTCTGTTCTTTCCTTAAGGAACAGGGTAAATTGGTTAGTATCGATTTTCAAGTCTTAGAGGTTTTCTCACGATTCACATTCTCCACACATGTACAGTGTATATTCTTTGACATGGTTGTTGCCTATCCCCGAATGAGTTATTTGCTTATTTTAACTTACTATTCATAATGCGTTACTTTCCCTGAAAAGCTGCACACTAGTACTCATGTCTTTACGTATGCAGGACTTATTAGGTCCTGCTAGAATCGGTCTCTCTGTGGATTATGTATGACAGCTACGGTTCACGTACATGAAACAGATTCGAATCCTACGTTGTTTTTCTGTGAAGATGCCAGTTCTCTGATTTGTACAGTACACGTACAAGAAGTAGTTAAAATAATATAAACATTTTATGAAACAGAACTTTTTCTCAGCTATAAAATAAGTTACAATCAGCAGCAGGATGACCTTATCAAGTCCTTGATATTGAGGTATTGTTAGATGTTTACATTTTATCTACCATTTGTATATATGTAGAGGTTATAAATCATAAACAATATTCTCGTTCTTAATTAAACTTGATGAAGATTCTTTGTAACACCAATAGGAAGGATGTGAAATGAGATGCCAATCTGAATCTGCTTGGTCATAGTCTCAGCACTGGTTAAACAATGGTTTTGTCAACAATTTGAACTGAACAGATTTTTTTTTTTTAAATGTCAATTATTCTAGCTGAACTGTAGTATCTAAAATAGATGCAGAGAGCATTTGACAGTGTTGTAATATAGAGCACCAACCATGTTTCCATTGGACAGCAAAATCAAACTGATTGAGATGTGAATCTTTGCAGGACACAGTAGTGGGTGTGTCAAAAGGTTAGTGGGTGTGTCTAAAGGTGGGCATGTGGACAGAAGGAGTGTGGCGAAGCAGGTGGAACTTAATCATAGTAATTACCTAACCTATATGTCTGGTAAATATCTTGTCTCTTTCTGAAGTGACTTTTACTGAACGCATTTTCGGCCAACAGAAATAACCTTTCAGCACGGCTGCTCTATTGCACACATCACCTTTCGACACACCCAGTACTCCAGCCTGTAGAGACTTGTACCTTTTTTCCACTGCCACTACAAATCAAGCCGTACCTGACCTGTACTGTGAACTGGCAGTTTTCCATTGCATATGTGAGCCGACCCGTACCCATACTGACTCGGCCCTGCTTACTAGTAGGGCTGAAAGCATGACCAAACCGAACTGGGTGCATCACCACCATCTGATTGGTAGAGATGCACAGAGATATTAGTGTCTGTGTTGATATACATGGATTATGTAAAAGGACAAAAAGGGCAGATTCTATGTATTATCCATTATTAGCAGTATCGCACACTGCACTGTATTGATGCATTCTTGATAACTCTGAACTTGAAAATTTCCACCCTCCTACTTGGAAAAAGTACTATAGGACAGCTGAACGGAATGTATTTGTTGTGCAAATTTACACAAGCTAATGCTAATTCTGCTAATGTCTGATGCTGTTAACATAAAACGCTGCAACGTCTTTACTTGCTTCCTAATTCTTTTGCTTTCTTAAGACCCTGCAGGTACCTGAGGATGGTCAGGAAGAAGACCGTACGCCCCATTGCAGAGCTGGCTCGCAAAGTCCGAGAGTACCGTGCTCTGAAAGAGCGACCCCGCGACTCACAGAAGTATGCCCTGGACTACGACACCATGATACGGCCATACTCGGGCAAGAAGCTGCCCGTCCTGGCCTGGCAGGACGTGAAGCGCGAGAGTCGCCTGTTCTCCTTGCTGAGCGGCTTGCGGCTCTTTGGGGTTGGCCGTCTCTTCACCCGCAAGTCCTGGCTGTTGGAGCACGATGAGCCTTGCTATTGGAGGATCACCAAGGTCAAGGCAGACTACACTGCCCAGGTACGTATGTGTGAAGCTGTTCTCTCTCCGCTCATCAGAATTGCAGACTGTATTTGTTTGTATAAAAATATCTTTGTTTCACACTCATTAAGAATATGGACCATGGGAAAGCCTGGGGTATCCTGACCTTCAAAGGTGAGACTAATCGGACTTTAATACAAAGTTTTTTTTAGTCTTTTGTTTATGTCCAATAGGATTTAATCATCCACCAATCAACTGCTCTAATTGTCCCACTCAGGGTTGCAGTAGGATGCATACATGGTCACTGCAGTGTTGGTTCACAAGATATTTCACCCCTGAATTTATGGAGATTATGCATTTATTGCATGCATAGAACCGGTTATTTGTATGATATACCATAATGATCTGAATCATTTTGATGCTGCTTTCCAGTAGCTCTTAATTTGTTTATTAATGAGTATTAGTAAGTATTCATGTTTACTTTAGGTAGGTTGAACTGGTTGATTTATTCACATATACAATGTAAGATTTTTCCAAAAGGCTACTTATAACTTACCTGAAGATTAAGTTTGTCTTTGTCTTGCCTTGATTTTCCAGGGAAGGAGGAGAGGGAGGTGAAGGAGGTGGACAAAGTGATGTACCATGACTGGCGCTTGGTGCCAAAACATGAGGAGGCGGAGTTCACGCGCTTCGTTCCTGTAGCCGATTCAGCACCGCGCTTTGTGCCATATCCCCCCCTGCTTCGTGCCATGATCCTGGCAGAAAGACACAAAGAGCATCAGCCGCTAGACAAGGAGCCCGCTATTGACTTGCAGAAAACTGTCCCACTTAAGAAGGATTTTTTCCTGAGGCTGCAGGAGGAGCAGCAGGGCATGGGAACCTCGGTGTGAGGCAGAGCACAAGAGCTGTGTGTTTGCATTGGCTCCTACAGGAGGAGAGAACGGGTCAGCGGTGAAACCTCACGTGTTCAGCAATATGCTGCGTCAGGAACGGAAATAACTTTTGATTCAGAGAATCATTTGTCAGAAAATGTGTGTGTGTGTTAAACATTTCAGTTTAATAAGTATTGGCCACGTGTTTCTGATTTGTCGTAAACAAGTGTATTCACGAGTGTTTCACGCTTGTGTCTGTGATTAAAACGTACCTCGTTCAAATGTGTTGGGAGGTTCTTTCGGGTTTTTTTTTATTAGCATCTGTTTATAGGTATGAATGGGTTTCAAATGTTACAGTTTTGTATTGATATAGATTTTTTACCGTGTACTTCATTGCTGGCTTTTGTAGCCGTAGTCCGCTGGTACGTATGTGTACGTCAGACTCACGCAGCGCGCGCGGCACATGCGCGAGCAGAAACCCTCCACCCTTGCGCTGTTGCCGTGGGCGACACGCTCCGTCTGACGCCATCATGATATGTTTCGTGCTGACCGTATTTGCTAATATTTTCCAGACGGGTAAGTGTAATATATTTCACCTGCATTTTTACTTAAGTTTAGTGCCACTGTGTGGCGGCTTGTAATGGCGCTAGCGAAGCAGCCAGGGGGTCCTGTTAACGCCGACAGAACATGCACGCGGGAGGGATAGATCTGCGCTTCAGTGAAATCCGCTTTGCCAACAGCCCTGGCTGCTGGCTGATAGGCAGGCCCATCATTCACGCCGACGTTTTATAAAATGAGCATTACTGCCCGACTATTTTAAGCTGCAGCTGTTCCTGTTGGTTTACTGTAAACCTGCGATGGGCACCAAACGGTCTGTGTCTGAGCAGCGGGGACAAGCGGAGCCGTCTGTAAAGCGCGGCCGGGCCGCCCGAGCCGGTGAGCCGCACTGACAGCCCTGTGGAGAGTTGTTATATTTACTGGAAACTGCGATTGTGACATAAATTCTAGGGCTCATAGAGAATGTTTCCATTATCAGAGAAAGTAAAACCGTAGGACGCAGTAGGATGGAGTGACAGCGGCGGTTCCGCGTCATTCTTGCAGTAACCGGAATGCAAAATGCAGCACTGCATCTGTGCAAAAATAAAATGTCGCTTTTCCTTTGGCTTATTGGAGGTATGACATGTAGGATACTGGCGTAGCACCAGAGGTTAATACTCTTGCCCGTTGGATCTAACAGCTTCCTAAAGCCGACGTGACGAAATGATCGGGCAGCTTTTGCATTAGGTAACACTGAACACAATTTTACTCGCAAAACGTAAACTGTCTGTTGTATTTGTGCGTGCAGCATGCAGCCGTTGAGCATGCTCTACTCCGGCCACGTGTTGTAAGGGTGTGTCTGTTTGTGGCAGCCTGGACCGGGGTCTATGAGCGAACCTTCATCGCTGTGAAACCCGATGGCGTACACAGACGCTTGGTGGGTGAGATCATTCGGCGGTTTGAGCAAAAGGGCTTCCACTTGGTTGGGATGAAGTTAGTGCAGGTGAGTTCATGAACAGATACTTATTGTCTATAATCAAACTCCTCATTGCTATTTCCTTTTGGGTACTGCTGCTGTTCCAGATTTGTTGCAGCTTTTATTTTGACAGCCCTCAGAGCCCCTTCTGAAGGAGCATTACTGGGACCTGAGGCAGAAACCCTTCTTCAGTGGACTAATAGAGTACATGCGCTCTGGACCTGTGGTTGCCATGGTGAGGCACTATCTTTGTTATGGCATTCGTTTGAAAAGGATGTAAAAACTATTTAGTCTTTTACCATCACGGTAAAAGATAACTGGCTCATTCCGCCAGACTCAGAAACAGCCTCTGCCCCAGTAGGACCGGCCGATATGGCGAAATATTTTATTATGAAGATTTTTCTTTTTCACGTAGGTCGATTTCAGTACTTATGATTTAATTCAGGTAATTTTTTCTGTACTTCAAGGCTCAGTCTGTGCTCAGAATTCCCTTAGAATTGCCCTTAAACCGATTCAGAACATGAAAAATGAAATGGACTGCAGACAAATCTAATTATAATGAATAAATCATACAAAAGCGTGTCATAAGCCATGACACTAGAAAACTCACGACGGTATGATTTATTACGCTTTTTCATTCACTGCCTCAGTGCTCATTCTAGGGAACAGGTTTGACATTTATGGCACAGTTGAGATTAAATAAAGTGACTGCACTGCCAGCATATAGAGGCTTATTTATAGTGCCCTCCATAATGTTTCGGACAAAATCACATTTGTTCCTTGAAATTTCAAATCAAACACATCAGATGTGATTAAAGTACACATGCCAGAGTTTAATATAAAAACCATTTCTATAGTGTTTGGCTCAGGTGGTCAGGTCATGCAATGTCTTGCGAGGTCCAGGTCTATCATTCTTCCCTGTAGGTGGCTGAACATGTCCAAACTTTTGACTGGTACTGTACGCATATGATATTCATAAGGTAAACAAGTCTATGGGACAGAATGTAACCAGTTACGCGATGTATTGTAAAGTCTGTCAAGCAGCTGTTCTTGCTGCTGGCGGTCTGTGTCTGGTCAACAACCAACTTAATACTCGAATACCTTGGTTTGAAGGACAAAATATTTTGAATTAGTATTAAGCTTGTTGCATGTGCAGTAGAATGTTTGAGAAGTATCTCTTTGAATGCTTAAACACTGAGTATTTTAGGACAGTTTGTAGAACTGTCTTAAAATATTTTGTTTTAGAAAGGAATCAGTGTTAAAGTTGTTGATTGTTGTGTCGTAATGGTGGCAGCTAGTAAGTTTCCTTGTACTTGTGTAGTCCACTTGCAAAGGGTAATGTGAAGCTTAAAATAGGTCACATTTAGGTGGAAGGGTATGTGTGTGGCTCGGAAGGTCACCGGTTCGAATCCCGTGGCGGCAGGCTGACGTGTTGCTGGGCTCGTAAGCCCAGTTGCTTCAGGCATGAAAAAAAATAAATGAATAAAGTATCACTTTTATGATTTATACATTGTGTGACAAACATTGTGTGAGCACAGGTGTGGCAGGGCCTGGACGTGGTGAAGACGGTCCGCAGGATGCTGGGAGAGACTGACCCTACTGACTCCCTCCCAGGAACCATCAGAGGGGACTTCTGCGTGGAGGTGGGCAGGTATGTGCTGCATGACATGGTAATGATGGAAGCCTTCCTTCAATAAGGAGACAGCATTACAGCCATTCTGCGCTACCAGTCACTGGCAAATCTGACCAGCTCACCATTACATATTAGCCTTACTGGGAGCTAAACAACAGTGATCATGGGTTGGAACCGTAATTATCAAGGAACCAAAGAACTTGTAGGGCGAGACGGCGGTCGATTAGGGTCACGCTTTGGGATGTGATACTGGGGACCGACACGCAGGAGGAAGAGCGGAAATTGACGGTAGGGCTTTAATGTGTCCTCTGCAGGAACGTGATCCACGGCAGCGACTCTGTGAAGATGGCACAGAGGGAGATATCGCTCTGGTTCAACCCAGATGAGCTGATCTGCTGGGAAAACAGCAGCCAGCCCTGGAGATACCAGTGAAGAGCACAGCAGCTAGCTGCTGGTAAACACGCTGCGGGCTCCTGTGTCCATCGTTACATACTGGTGGGACTCGTTCTGATATCTACGGCTTTCTGACTGTTCACCGCTCTTCTGCTGGGTGGTCGCAGTGCCTGTTACGAAGCATATCCTTGCTATTGTAATCTTTGGTCATCTGTGGTAACTTTATATTCAGGCAGATACTCTAAATGGATGCTCAGGGTCACAGAATCCCATATTCCATATTCATATGGCATTGGTTTCATTTTTTTGTTAAATGTAGTGTCAGCTGTTTAGACTGAAATGGATGTTTTTACAAATCTGTAATACTTTGATATTTTGGAAGATGAGTCCCCTTATTGCCCAGTTTGGCTTTTTGGTTTATTTTAGCTGCGATGCACTGCTTCAAGTGTGAAATGCATCAAAATGTAAAGAATTCATTTTCAGTGAGGATATTCCTACTTCAGCTTTATTGTTGCGCTTTAGCGGAACTATGCTGAGTAGAGTGAAATATAAAAATATACCGTAGCAGAATATAAAGTATGATTTATCGTATGTAGTGTGAGGGCCTTTAAACCCAGTGCCCACAAATACATACATTTTGTTTTGCCACTGCATGGAAAATCTGATTCTCATGACCAAGAAGCTCATCATGAATAAAACACTTTGACCAAAGCAGTTTGTCTAGGTTTTTGTGCCAACTTGCAAATGTCACAGCAAAGCATAAAATGCTGATCAAACAAGTGTGTTGGGAACATGAACATACACACACACACACATTACATTGTGTTCCTTGCACATCTTTAATACTTACAGACAGTAGTTGTAAAGATACATAGCATGGGGGAAGGGAGGATCATAAATTGGTGGTGAGGGGGGGGCTCTACTGTAAATTTACAGGAGCCTGGCCTCTGAATTCCTGCTGCTTTTTAGTGCTTACATGGGGACTGCACAGGACACGGTGAGAGGACTTCAACCAATCAGCTCACAGCTTACTAACAGCCACAGCAAAGGGATCCTGCTGCCCAGTCTCTTTATGGTTTACGAAATTAAATTACAACAGGGATCTCACACTGGCCACAATGTTATAGCAGGTGTCACCGTTAATCTGTTGATGGACAACTGCTTTGATTGCAATTTGGTTTGATGAACCGCATTTAGTTTTAAGTGCAGTCCTCTAAAAATGTGTACAACGGCGGTCCTTCTAGCAGAGAACATGTGTAAAGGGTAATCCCTCTTCCAAAGTGAAATGTCTGGCCCCATAAAAGCTAAAAAAACAAAAAAATAAAAATACCCCACATCCTTCCTGCTTTCTGCGCAATGAATCCACAGCTGCTTATGTTACTTCCACAAGCGTCTGCTAGCTGTGTTATTGTTTACACATGTGCTCTCATGAATACTGTCATCTTATTTACAATTTACCCTTTGGCCTAAATGCTGACCATGTACAGCACCCATTTATGTACCAGTATTTCTGTGTTTCCTCCCCAGGGCTCTGTTCACTGCATGAAAGACCAAGGCCCACACACACCTGCACATTTATTTCACACTTTATATATTATGGGTCATTAGTGTCGCTTTTTATATTTAGTTCGAATCTGTGTATCACCAACGAAACCCTGAACTGCCTAATGTGCCGGTTTTGACTCCCAAAGCGCTATATAACTTGCCCTTCCTGCCGCACCTGCGCATTACCCAGAATGCCATGTTCATGTGTATAGTTACCTTGATTGTTATATTCTTTGAACTCAGTTCCATGTCATGTGACCACTAGTAAGCAGTGAGCAGTATAACCAGGTCATGGGTGAGAAAGGTTAAGTTTATAATATATTTGAATAGTTGAGGGCAAAAAAGGGATTTATAATATGGGTCTTAAATTCAGTTATATCCATTAGAGGAGGACAGTTGTCATTCTGGGACATAAGACACCTGCCACACGATGATATGGCTTCTCTCTGCTTTGGACAGTCCTGGCTTAATCTGCGGCACTCTTGCAGAACCTTCCTCTGTCTCCTCATCCTCTCCGTCCCCTGCAGGTGCACGGGAATGGTGAATACATGTCAGACTTAACGGAAAAAAGCAGCACATACTTAGAAAATGGCATAAATGCACCATCTCTGTTTCAAACGAGGCTTCGTGAAGTGGTCCTCGGTGGCTACTGGGCGTCTCCTCAGGTCTTACCGATGCGGAAGTCAATGTAGCCCTCCCCGCCACTCAGGACCAGCACGTTGTTGACACTCTGGGCCTCCGCCTCTGGGGCAGCTGTCGAGCTGGGGTTCTCGGACGGGCTGTCCAGCACGCTGCCGTTCAGTGTGGCCAACACATTTCCTGACGAGTTCAGGTGATACACACAGATTTAAAGCCTGAAATTACTTCCTCCATCTCTTTATAGGGCGGATGCCTGTGCACTCTGGTTTGACGTATGAGGCAGGGGTGCTGTGGGACTCACCTGGCACAGAGACAAAGAACTTGACGGCGTCGCGATGACCGTGGAAGCAGAGCTGTGCCTGGGCCATGGAGCAGTAGGGGATGAAGCTGCCGCTGTTCTTGTCTGAGCCATCGTCAGCGTACACGTGGATAACCCCCCCGCTGGAGGTCGGGGACACCTTGTTGGCTGAGGGGCGACAGTAGAGCTGTGATTGGCAAGGGGACAGAGAGCCAGGAGCATGCAAACAGGTGCAGACGTCCCACGAGGGGTGGCAGGCAGCGGGGGTGACGGGGCTCCCTTTGAAGGTGCCTCTCTGCACTTTTTTATATATGTCTTGTACCGAAGGAGAGACCAGACCTGTATGCAGATGGGCTATTTACATTCCAATCAGCTTTGTCCCTCGGTCTGCATTTACTACAAACCACCAACCTGTGGAACTTCCAGCCGATTACAAATCAGAGGGGTTCCCTATCACTGCAACTCGTCCGCGCCCTCAGCAAAACATCCTATCATGATTATTAGGGAATATGTGGAGGCGAGAATGCTGGCAAATGAGGACGAGAAACAATTGAAAAGCGGCCAATCGGAAAAGGACATTTGGATACGCATGTGGAAAACGGCCAATCGGAAAAGTACATTTGGATACGCATGTGGAAAACGGCCAATCGGAAAAGGACATTTGGATACGCATGTGGAAAACGGCCAATCGGAAAAGGATGCTTGGATGCGCATGTGGAAAACGGCCAATCGGAAAAGGATGCTTGGATGCGCATGTGGAAAACGGCCAATCGGAAAAGGTCATTTGGATACGCATGTGGAAAACGGCCAATCGGAAAAGGTCATTTGGATACGCATGTGGAAAACGGCCAATCGGAAAAAGAGGGTTGGATGAAGCTTCGACTTACCCCTCAAACCAAGGAGCTGCCCTCGGTGCAGGACGACAGCTTCAGGAAGAAGCAGAGGAGGGTACGGGTGCCAGGGATAGAGAATTTGAAGGGTGAAGGGAGGCAAAGGAACGATCACCGGAAAAAGGGAGACGGATTATAACACAGAGAAGGAGAACACATTCGTTAAAGAGGGGGTTTAAAAGGACAGCTGAAAAGGGCCGAACCGGCGACTGCAGGGCCTGTGAAACTTAAGCTTTTATGATGTTCATTTTAATATCCAAGAGGCCCCTGTGCGTCAGGTGCACACACTACAGGAAAACTCACTTTCAGTCAGCGGGATGGAAATGATGACACCATTGCCTGTCCCCACCCACAGCCGGTTTCCTCCAATCAGGAGAGCAGTGATTCGGACGAATGAGAAGCCCAGCTTGCCAGTACCTGCCAAACAAGGAAAGGAGTCAGAATCAGAGTCTGGTTTATTTGGCCACGTACGTTCACACACGCAGGGAATTTGTCTGTAGTCGTCAGAGTTCAAATACATGCAGTGGGTACAGACACATTAGGCCAGTGGTTCTCAAAGTCGGTCCTCGGGCCCCACTGCCCTGCTTGTTTTCCAGCTATCCCTGCCCTACACACTGCTGATTACCTGCATCAGGTGTGTTCTGTCAATCAGAAGCTGAAAGACAGCTGGGACTTGTGTGTGAGGCAGGGATAGCAGGAAAACAAGCAGGGCAGTGGGGCACGAGGACCGACTTTGAGAACCACTGCATTAAGGGTTAACTGCCTGAGAAAAATGCAGATCGGTCTCCCGGTAGGCTTGGGCGGTATCTATATTTTCATACCATCATACCTTCTAGATATTTCACCCCTGTATACAGAATACGGCGGTATTTTAATAAAAGTAAATCATGTAGGTTTCTGTAAACTCCAAAATCACAGATAACTTAAGTGAGGCTCTAATCACTGCTAACACTGTGCACTGCATCGCCTCAATACAGCATCTCTGTATCGGTTTAACAGAAAGAAAAGCATCTGTATTTGTGTTAGTATTTTATTTTTAAATAATACCGTATACCGTCATTCTGGCACACTGCCTAAGACTAGCTTCTGGTTTAAATACCCGTCTCCTTACCTAACATCTTGCTGACGTAGGGCTCAATGTCCACATCCTGCAGGTGCTGGTGAGTGAGAGCGTGGTACAGCCTCAGCGTGGAGTCCAGGCGGATGGAGACCCACACGCCGTCTCCAATCCACGCCAGCTGCCGTACCTGGCTCTCCCTGCGGGGGTGCGCTTCGAACGACTTCTGAGGACGTAAAGTAGGGTGAGAGTGAGCAAGCTGGCAAGCACAGACACTCCACAAGAGCGAAGTGGCTCCTCTTCATGATGCTGCTTCACCTCAATCTGCATGGTCTTCGGCTGGATGACATGGATCTTGTTCTTGTAGCCACACCACACCCTGTCGTGTACCACGGCCATGCAGCGGATGGAGTGATGCGGCCGGCCCAGGTCCATCAGATGGTAGTTGCTCAGGTCCCACTGGCCATCTACACACATAGACACACACAGGCACACAGAGAGTGACAGACACACAAAGAGAGATACACATGTATACACAGAAACAGACCACCATTTCTTTTTTACTTTGTGCAGTCACAAGCAAATGAATTTCAAGCTGTTTGTTGTTGTGTAAGGACCCTACGGCCCACCGTGCTGGTGTGCAGGGACCCTACGGCCCACCATGCTTGTGTGTAAGGACCCTACGGCCCACCGTGCTGGTGTGCAGGGACCCTACGGCCCACCATGCTGGTGTGTAAGGACCCTACGGCCCACCGTGCTGGTGTGTAAGGACCCTACGGTCCACCGTGCTGGTGTGCAGGGACCCTACGGCCCACCATGCTTGTGTGTAAGGACCCTACGGCCCACCGTGCTTGTGTGTAAGGACCCTACGGCCCACCGTGCTGGTGTGCAGGGACCCTACGGCCCACCGTGCTGGTGTGCAGGGACCCTACGGCCCACCGTGCTGATTTACAGGGACCCTTTGGCTCACCGTGCACTTACCTTTAGCTCTGTGGAAAATGGCCAGAGTCCCATCTGCCAGGGCCACCAGCACCCTGCCCTTCACATGGCTACAGCACAAAATCAGCAGTGCTTATGGTTAGGATTAGGGTTTAGGGTTAGGGTTAGCACTGTGAGAACCAGCACTGTCTTTTACACCCAGAACAGATCGGAACACATCTGATTAAGATAGACTCACACTATACTGAGAACGGAGTCTTTCAGCTTTATGGAGTGAAGGCATCTCTTCCAGCTGGACACTGCTGAGTGCACATAGAGCCTAAAGAAACAGACATGGTACATCACAGACACTTAGCCCAAACAATAGACCCGAGAGGACAAGGACAAAACTGAGCGAGCGGGCAGAACATGAATACAGGAGGGTGTTGATACGAACCAGCCATTCTGAGCTCCCAGCCACATGGTGGGTGCTGTGCTATTGGCCCCTGCGGCGTCATCCCCGTCCTCAGGAGGGGCTTGGCCTGTGGATGAACTGTCTTCCATGGGGGGTCCAGCAGCCCTGCTGGGAGTCGGGACACAGCCGATGGGAGGTCACCTCAACATGGTCACACTGTTCTGTATGCTCTGTGGGCATGGAACTGAGGACCCACCTTCCCAGCGGGGGGCCGGCCGTGCTAGGCAGGGGGTCAGTGAAGACGTGCTCCATAAAGGGTCCAGGGGGGGCCGATCCCTCTGCTGCCACACTGGCAGCAGCCTCAGGGACCTCCGTGGCTTCCGTGGCCTCCTCAGCTGACTGAGACGGATTCAGTGTGGCGGATGGGCCTGAACATACACCGGTGCTCAGTGACATATGTGTGACAGTATTGGAGGATGGGCCTGAACATACACTGGTGCTCAGTGACATATGTGTGACAGTGTTGGCGGATGGGCCTGAACACACACTCAGTGACATATGTGTGACAGTGTGGGCAGATGGGCCTGAACACACACTCAGTGACATATGTGTGACGGTGTGGGCAGATGGGCCTGAACACACACTCAGTGACATATGTGTGACGGTGTGGGCAGATGGGCCTGAACACACACT
>JAODJX010000048.1:5305199-5315224 GCA_026776945.1 Isichthys henryi | reverse complement strand
GGATAGGCTCCGGACCCCCCGCGACCCAGTAAGGATAGGCGGTTTGGAAAATGGATGGATGGATGGATGGATGGATGGATCTCCTTAAACTGGTAATAAAGAAAAACTAGCATGCAAGCGACAGTTCAAATGAGTGGAAAATCTCTCAAAACCTCTAAAATAATTCTGATTTATAAATTACCAGCTATGGGAATATTTCAAAATCCGCCCACTATAGGTAATGACGTTCCAGTTGGCATGTAGCAAATAGCCGGTTATGATCAAGCAAAGGCGGATGGATAAATGCTATATTAATATGCCACTAATGGCACGAGCCGCGTACGGCGCGCGGCGAGGGCGCACCTCCTCAGCCTGCTTGCGCAGCGCCTTCTCGCGCTCGTACTGCGTGATCAGCTGCTCGTTGTCCTCCTTGAGCAGCTCGAGCTCCACCTCGTGCTCCTGGTTCTCCGTCAGTACGGCGTCCAGGTTCTCCAGTACATTCACTACCAGCGGCATCAGCTCCTTCACCACCTCCTCGTCGTAGGTGCGGATGAGCCGTTCGAATTCGCGGTAGATACTGTTGGCCAGGCCCGACACCCGCTCCGACATAACGGACACGGAGCCGTAGTCGTCCTGGTACACCATCTCGTCGAGCTGGTGGATCTCCATCATGTTGGCGGCGGCGCCTCGCTTCAGCTGCGGGCGCAGCGGCACTCAATGACACGAAAATTTATCTCCCGCGAAGGAGAAAACTGGCGTTTATGTCTGTGTTTTTGACGGTGGCGAGAATTTCAGGTTTTATTCAATTATAATTTATAATTTTTATTACATACAGATCTTCATTAAATACCATGATACCGATATCCTCGTATTTTTACAATTACTGTCTTTTTGCTGGTTTTGTTTTTGCGGGTCGAGAGGATAAAATGACATATTACTCTACTGTTCAGAATATACGCAAAGGCAGGTACTTCCCAGTACCGCAGCCTCGTCCTAGACGCACCCAGTCAGGGCTTTTCTCCGGACGCCAGCATCCTTTCGCGAGCGAGTCAGTCCGGCTGGTTCCGATCCATTCTTCGGCCAAGCGAGCTGAACCTGTAAAAACGCAGCGGTTCGACAATGCACCTGCAGTCAGTGGAGCGCTGCCATCGCCGAGAAACCTCTCAGTGGGGGGATTAATGAACGACGAGATGCAGGCGTATTCTCCCGTCGGACACTCCGGGTGGTCGGTACTCCTAGATCATTTTCGTCCAATTCTGGGTGTCAATCCTCGGCGTCCAGGGGGACGGGCGATCGCCGCAGCCGGTGTGGAGCGACCGAGACCCTCCCTGGCTGGACGGGGGTGCGGGCTGACGTCAGGCAGTCTGCAGCGAGCATCACGACGCACGGGGAGAGGGGGGGTGCGTTACAGATGGCATGAGAAAATGCTCTACTAGGGTAGCTCGCGCAGCAGTGTAGTTAGAAGCGTGTTATAATACGGATATGAGCATAAAATCGCCCTAGAGTGGATACAGGCAGATGACATGTTACGATACGACTCGTATATGTTACCTCATGAAATAAGTGTCATGATGGAGGTGTCGCTGACAATGCCCCTCGCATCGGAGCTCTTTGTGCTGGACATGTGACGTGGGCGCATAATAAGCACGTGATAACTTGGGGGTGGGAGATCGTGGAACCAAGCTAAAAGTTCTTTTATGATTTAGTTGGCATGAAGTGATGAGCACTTCACTGTTGTTAATTCCCGGTTGGCCTGTAATTGTATTTACTTGCCTGCATAGTCTAGGAATTTAGCTTATGGTTTCAGTGAGACAGGTGACCGATCAAAGTGTTTTTCAATCGGTAAATGTTGAATAATCCGAAGTGACATGTAAATACCTAGTACATCTCCATATGCAGCACGAAAAGCAAAATTTCAAACTGCTATTGATTATTATATTTAGAATTATTGCATTATTTACCTTTGTCCATCATGTACTGTACGCTTATCACAGGATATCCTTAGGTCTGCTGGTGTTTTACTATAACAGATTTTTTTTTTTTTTGACAGAAGCCCCCTACTTTACAGAAAGTTAGGCCTACTTAAAGCCGTGTTTAACTGTACCAGAGATATCCCACAGATTTTTATCTTATACCCAAATGGTTTTCCACACAGGGACAGTGAAATCACAGGAATTGTTCTCCTTAGTATTCTCTGCAGTACACTAAACATTCTCAGTCTCACTCCTCTTTTACAGGGAGAATTTAAAGTGAATTTGGTGTCCTAAAAGTTACAAATGACCTGGTTCTATACTTCATATCCTTTGTTGAAATCGTGGACTCATGTGAAACATTGGACACAGAAGTCAGTATTTTGAGCAACCTCATGATGTTACTTATGGTTTAATTTGTCAAAACAGGATCTTTTTTTTCCAGTTAGTTTATACCATCACGTTGAGAGTTATGCGGAGTGAATACAGAGCTAGCTAACATTCTAATAGCGTGAACCGCTGGGCCATGCACGAGCATGATAGTGCGAGCCACCTGGCTCTGTGTGAGTGTGATGGTGCAAGCGAGCCACCGGGCCGTGTGTGAAGTATGATGGTGCGAGCCGCCTGGCCACGCGCGAGAGTGATGGTGCAAGCGAGCCACCGGGCCGTGTGTGAAGTTTGATGGTGCGAGCCGCCGGGACATGTGTACATGTAATGTGAATATACACACTGGCCTAAAACGCCGTGCCATTTTTTGCAGTATGGTGACCTCATTCTTCTAGACCTGAAGGTTCAAATTTCACCTCAGTTCTTTATCTAGTACCTTCATCCTACTGCACTATTCATAAATCTCTGTAGATTAATGAACATACATTTAAAGAATTTAAAAAGAAAATGGAACCAGTTTCTGAAAGCTATTTTTAAGTGTGTTAAGAGACAGGGCAGGGATGTCCCCCCTCCATTGTTTTAGTACCCTAATCTGATCCTTTCAGTATGTGTATCTGCTGATTCCAAGTCTTAATCTGATCTTCCATCCATTTTCTGAAACTGCTTATCCTTTTCAGGATTGTGGGGGGTTTGGAGCCTATCTCTGAGGCTACAGGCACAAGGTGGGGAACAAACCAGGGCACCAACTAGGCACCAATCCATCGCAGGGCGTACTCACACACCATTCACTCGCACATGCATATGAACCATAAAACCAGGTCATTTATGGGCAACCAGGTCCTAGAGATGTGGATGTGAGGCAACAGTGCTAACCACTGCAGTGCCCTGTTCTGCTGTCCATGTGAGCTGATCTTGTAATACTTACATATACATACACATACAGTGGACATCGGTGCATTCTTCACCTGAGTAGGCCTTGCAATTTCACAGTATTTTTCCTCATGATGTTTCTGCAAGTGCTTAATTAGATTTGTTGCATCAAACGATGCTCTGTTGCTACCTCATCTCGAAAGGATGACATTATAAACATTGCAGGCAGCACTTGGGCTACTTCAGATTTAAAGAATGACATCAAGAATGACACGGCTGACATCTCGACAGTCTGTAGTTTCAAGCCATGTGCCTCAGGTTTACTGCAGCGTGTGACAGACAGTCTGTCCAGCTGACATATCAGGTGGATGCAGGAAATAAAACAGTGCAGGCTGCAGTGGCCGATAACAAATAATGAAAAAATGCCCGGACCAGCCCCAATTCCCATCTTTGACGTCGGCTCGGGGGATCCCAGCTACCAGGTTTATCTGCTCATTGTCTACTTGCTTATGCAGTCATCGGGATGCAAAGTTTATCTTTCACAAATTTCCTTTCACAGAAATATTGCATGATTTTATAAAAGGAAACATGAGTAAAAGTATATTATCATTAGAGGTGATCTGTATTGCTGTTGCACTGATGTGACAGGTTAGGTGGGATTTACCACTTTTTGAAATGCGAGTTAGCAAGGGCTGCTTACAAGTGGCACTAATTGTTCAACAATGAACAATTAAAGTCAAATACTGTATTACAAATAGAATTTTCTGAACTGCACACATCTTTTTTCTTGCTTTCATACTGCATCTGGGATCTACCATTTCACCCCCAGAGGTCCAGCAGAATGACACAAAAAAAAATGACAGTAAAAAAAAATGGTCGGGGACAGGAACCTGTCAAACATGGCTGTGCTGCCATGGCTCTTCACCACACATGGAGTGTGACATTTTCTCTGTGATGTGTCACATTTTTAATATAAAAATTCTAACATATATGAGCAGGAACAATTCATCAATAAAACCACAATATAATGTACTAAAATCAAAAGTATTTAAACTTGTGTACATGGTGATTTGTTAACCATCATGTAGGTAGGGTCGTCGTCAGCAGAGTCCTTTTACAGACAGATATACCGCTCGTGGACTGGAGTACCAAGCATCGTAGCCGAGGGACAGAAAAGGTGCCTTCACTCCGCACAGCAATCCTGACATCTCCAGGGTAAACAGCCAGAAAGGGCCAGGACAGCTGAAGTATTCAGTGTTTATTTACTCGTGTAATTACACTATTAAATGTTAATGTTTAGGCAGCACATATTTCAGATCCGACAGTGGAGTAGAGTAACTATATTTCCACCCAATGCAGCTGAAACCACACAAACTCAATCAGACACTGTCCAGAAAACAGCCAAAAATACAGTGTGGATGTAATGAAGCATCTGGGTTTGCCTGGATGTCCTCAGATGTATGAGAACTCCCGTTCTCATTGCGGTAGTGCTCCTTGCTCCCTGTTACGCACAACTGGTTCTGCTGCGGATTACAGTGTTTTAGGTTCTGTTCGGAAAGAGGAACAGCTCACCTTTCACTTTTTTAAAATATATACATCTCGGCACATCTAGCATACATGAAGCAACCTGAACAACAGGCAGCTGTCATACGTTTTCTGCATTCAGCAGTCTTGCATTTTGCTGCAAATGTCCACAAACAGGTGCTCCTTCAGTTCTGAGTGTGAAGATTCACTCCAGTGGAGTAACCCGGCCCAGACAGCTTTCTTTCCTGGAGACTCATCATATAGCACAGTAATGCAAGGCAGTCTAACGTGCTGACAAGAACCATGGAAACATTGTGAACAGTCTTTAAGACCAAAACTTTGACCTCAGGAATATCACAAATACTAAGAAAATGGTAAATGGATCAAAAAGCATGACTGATTTGCTTAAAATGACCAACTACTGCTGATACATGTAAATCTAACTTTTAAAGTTTTATTTTAGATTTGATCCTCCAGCTGATTAAAGAAAGGCAAAAATCTGACCTTCCTATGTAACTCCACTGTTACTACAAAGGACATTAGAGCTTATAGTTGTATTTGTTTTGTTGTGCGTACAAATTTAGGGATGAACTGGTGAACTTCCAAATGTGACACTAACATGAGTTAAAAGTAAAAGTTGACAATGAATTGAGAATTTTTTAGAATGCTAAACACCTTCATTGTACAATGAAGAGACAGATGAAAAACCGTTTCGCACTGCCATGTGGTATATACACCTGCAAGGTCCTACACCCAGGACTGCGGCCCACCACCGGCGTGCATGGTGCTGCCACATCTTGGGCACCAACTTCCCATGCGCATGAAAACAATGCCCCAAGGGATGCTGGGATAGCAGAGCAGAGACCAGCAGCAGCTCAACTAGCTTCACTTTCTGGGGATGCTGGTGGGCTGAAGCACAAACTCATAGTTTCTGAACTCATTTTTCTTCTTTAAAAACAGGCAGATGGCCTTTACTAATATATGAAATAGCTTTACTACGTGCCAAACTATATGTAGAAAAACAAGATATGGACCCAGTTCACTTATATGGACTTGCTATAAAAAATACAGAAAAGTGAAGTAAGGTTCAAGGCTCCTAATATTTAATGAGGTGCTGCTCTTTCACTCAATTGCAAAGGGGACAGTGAAGCCATTGAGGAGGACAAAGTCAGGCTGTTAATACTTAGCATGCTGCTGTGGGACCACCTCTCACTATGCTCAGCATGCTGACCTCACTGCTCGCTATTTCATTGTGTGGTTACAGGGGGGTGGGTGTCAATGTTTGCTTATTTATGTGTCATTGAGAAAAACAACCAGCCCCCTGCAGTTGAACTGTGTTCCAGTGAATTTCCAGACCACAGAACAGTTCAATGAAAAACACTGTTTTGTTGCTTTTCTTGGTGATGGCTTTCTGCCGCTCTAGTCCCTCCCAGATGTTCTCTCTTGCTTTAAATCATACAGCATACAGTTCGTAGATCTTCTTGATGCAGTAGGCCAGCGCCGCCAGTGCTATCGTGTTATGGAGTCTCTTTCTGTGGATGTCGTCCTTGCGCACCAGTACCACTGGCGTGGACGAGGTCAGCGTGTGCAGCGGCAAGCGGGTCAGTTTGTGACTGTCATACTCCACTTGATACTTGCAACAAGGGTCAAACTGCCAGGATATGGCATAGAGGGCGGCACAGGCGGCACTGATGGCACCCGCAGGCAGTGCGACGTAACGTGAGCACTCTGCGGGCAGTGAGAGCGGTGCCAGCAGGCAGGCGGCACCCGACAAAACGGCAGTTTTGTGCAGGCAGTTCCCCACTGTGACCCAGCGTGCTGTCTCGTCCCCAATGCGCGTTGGTTCAATCACAATGTACCTGTACTGGGCCTCCAGTGCCTGTTCCAGCTCATACTCAAACTGCTCCTGGCCGTTCTCCCCATTGTAGATCTCATGAACAATGTAACAGTCTGTGGAGGCCATCACTCCCCTGCGGGGGGCACAAGAGAGGACACCATATGACAGCAGAACATGAGTGAGACCTGGTCTGAGAGGACTCTCCCAATACCGAGAAAAGAGCAGAGGGAGTAATAATAAAAACTAGAGCAAGCGTTCATAGTGCAGGAGTGGTCAAGCCAACAGGAGGAAGCTCAAAGTTCTGCGGCCACAGCCGTGCAGAATGCTGCAGATGATCACACCCGGCCTGTGTGTGGCCAGCGTCAGTGCACCTGACTGACCAGCTGCAGCAAGATAGCACAGAGTGTGTCAGCATCACATCTCACACTCACTGCACAGGAGACCATTTCACTGATTTGAAGGCGGGTGTCACATTCTGTTCTGATTCATTTTAAGGACCTAGGAGACGTGGCTGTCAGGACCGCAGTCTCAGAACCACAGTCAACAGCAGGTCCACTAAACAACTCTGACAGTATAATCATATACATTTCTTGCCAATCCATGGTACTTCAACTTGTATATTTAAGTGATACACATTAGCAATCTAAGGCCCATATGGGAAATCTTAGGTGAAATATGTATTAAAGCCAAGCAATAGAAACATGCAAGACACTCGCAATATCAAAGTCACCGATCTCCTCATATTGGTTAACGGGCAAAGCTGCAGCTCCCGCCATAAGGTTGCAGAGGGTGCAGACGCTCCAACCCCTCGAAGGATCGTAACTCGGCCACTTCGAAATTTAAACAGTTGTCTACGTTAATCGTTCTGTATGCATCCTAGAAATTATAATTAAGTCGTTTGATTGTCCCAGCGCAAACGCCTGTCTGAATAGTAAATCTGGTCAAATCCCTAAAACTCAATGGTAAACAAAACAAAAGGAAGCGTCCTCCTTGAAAGGCGCCCTTTAATACTTATTATTACCTCTGGTTATTACAACAAGAAAAATATGATAAATGTTTCAAACCGAAGTTATTTGCTGATTTTATTTGTCAGGCTGTGAGACAAACACGCGCTTTTGCCTGTCATTAGTGTAAATTAGCCTGCTGGCTACCACTGGGCAAATCAAACACCACAAGACCACAAAGCTGGCTTCGCCTTTTTTAAATCGTAGACTCCCTTATTGAATGATGTAGGGTGCGTGTTTTGTCCATGCTTGACTGTGCAAGGATGAATTTCTACGAGATGTTAGTTAAATATCACTGACCTCTCCCTGTCGACTGGGACACCGCGCCTCCTTCCCAACGCCGCCATCTTGGAAACTCGCTATTCTGTGATGACGTCACAGCCGCGCCGTGGTGCATTGTGGGTAATGTAGTACCTTGTTGGATAATACTTTTTCGACTTTTGAGGCCAATGCTGTTTGTTGATTGTTCCCGGTGGAGGGAAATATGTACACCTGATCTATATTAAAACAACGAAAAGCCAAACTGCATGCACTTACGCATATATAACCTTTATTGCAATTACAAAGGTTGCGCCAATATTTTTTTATAATAAACTACAATTCCCGTACCAAAATTTGGTAACATTTAAACATGGACCAATGGAACGCAAGGACAACACTATGGGGCACAAAGTAGGACAAAACATTCCCAAAACACATGCAAACGTTATAATTTAATAAACATAAAATATATAATAGGAAATGCAAAGCCTCTGGGACTTTCGCATTGCCTTTTAATATTTACCCATAATGTGTCCGTTCAAGGTCTTCGTTCAGCACTGCAGTATCTCAGCATGACTGGCGCTGTCCACTCGTGTAACGATAATAAGCGCTGTCACTCCCCCCTGCTTCCTACGTGACCTTACGCAAGTGGCGGCGTCGAAAAACATGTTTTGATTGTATTTCCGTTTAACCCATGCAGACCATCCGCATTGTCTTGCTGTCAAATAATACGCTTTACTTTACCAATGCAATAGGCTGATTTTTATGATGAATGTGTTGCATTTTATGCAGTTTACGTAAATAAGTGCTACGTTGATATGCATATGTTGGTAGTGTAATTTTTCAGTATCTTCTGCAGCAGATTTCATTGAAATCGTTAATGTGTTTTTAAATACAGAAGCGTGTGTTGCATTGTATAAGATGAGTAATAACGAACCTATATTTAATAGCTGGTTGTACTCGAGCGCTACCTGTGTTTCCTACTTTTTTCAGAAAAAGCCCAGTCACAGAAGAATCACTATCAGTTAGTGAGTGTCGAAGCTGAGGAAAATAAATGCTTTCATTATTCACCAACCTGTATATTTAAGTGTCACACATTAGCAATCTAAGGCCCTTATGGGAGATTTGGACTCGAATTTGCGACTTGAGCTCGAGTCGCACTCGAGTCGCTCTTAAAATGACTGGACTTACAACTCATTTTTTTATGTGGACTTGATTTCCATAGAAATAGGTCGTGTGTTGTAAATTATATCAGCCTACACGTTGTGATGTTATATAGTGACACAGATTGCACATAGATTGCCATAAAGCTGATAATTTAGCAGGTACGTCCCAAAAACATAAATTAGCAGGTATATCCCAAACATTTCTGGTATATAATTCTAAGTCAAGCTGTATTTTTTTACAATTTAAAACGTGCCTAAACCTCTTCATTGTGCCCCGTGTACTATGTAGTGTTACGTCTTAAATTAGTCGGCCTTCCATCACGCATTCAAATAACATTCTAAGGGATAGCCACCATGGATTTAGGAGAGGTAGGTCCTGTTTAACTA
Source organism: Isichthys henryi (assembly GCA_026776945.1). Classification (NCBI taxonomy): domain Eukaryota; kingdom Metazoa; phylum Chordata; class Actinopteri; order Osteoglossiformes; family Mormyridae; genus Isichthys; species Isichthys henryi. The sequence continues at coordinate 5,305,839 of JAODJX010000048.1, read as the reverse complement.
ATCTACTTGAGTTCTTTGAGGAAGTTGCAAAAGGAATTGATCACAAATAGGCCTACGATGTTGTCCCCCACAAACGACTCTTGCTTAAGCTCAAAGCTGCAGGGATTTTAGGAACTGTAGCAGTTAACAGACAGGAAGCAGTGGGTAGTTATTAGAGGCACAATGTCACAGTGGGCCTGCGTTCATAGTGGGGTACCACAGGGTTCAATTTTATGACCATTATTGTTCCTAATTTACATTAATGATTTTGACACCAATACATACATTAAACTGGTTAAATTTTCAGACCACACCAAGGTGGGTGGTGTAGCAGATACAAAACTAGCAGCACAAAGGCTACAATGGGATCTTAATTTAATTAGCGACTGGGCTGATACCTGGCAGATGAAATTTAACATAGATAACTGTAAGGTAATCCATGCAGGGAGCAGAAATATACAGTACAGATATTTTATGGGTTCCACTGAAATAAAGGTGGCTGATTATGAGAAAGACCTCTGTGTGTATGTTAATGCTTCCATGTCCCACTCTCACCAGTGTAGGGAAGCAATTAAAAAGGCCAATAGGATGTTGGGTTACATCTCTAGGTGTGTGGAGTTTCAGTCAAGGGAGGTGATGCTACGATTATATAATTCCTTGG
>JAODJX010000048.1:5254589-5266545 GCA_026776945.1 Isichthys henryi | reverse complement strand
TGGCTTTTTTGATTGGCTTTTTTTTCAGTTTAAGTGGGTGATGGTGTTGAAAACTTCCACGTGGTTTGGGGGCTTCCCCCCCCCCCCCCCCCGCCCAAGGGCAAACCATCCTGAATGTGTGGGGTGTCCCTAGTTCTGTCTTAATTCTTTGTACATTTTGGGTGGGCTTGAGGCCTACGGGGTGGGGGGTGAGATAGCAGAAAGATGGGGGATGTGAGGGGGTGCAATAGTCAGAGGGAGCCTCCACCCCCATGTGCTTCGTCTTTGTTCAACTCCAGCACCTGATTACTCCTCCGCTCCCATAGAGCCTCCCTGAACGCCTGTAAGCTGCGCTGATAGCTGTGATCGGTGCCTGCAGCTGCCCCGGTATGCATGGGCAGGGTATTGTATATATGTATATATGCATAGGGTTTATATTTGTGCAGGTAAAGAACGTTTTACTCAGATTTACTTTGTCACCCGGAGTTTAATCTATACATAAACACACAGAAACACACCATTAAATACACACCCAGACTGACACACACATGAACAATCTCAAAATTGCTTTATTAGCGTAACACAAGTGTACAATAAAAAATGAGCAAACAAGAAAGTCTTATAGGAAGTCTTATATATTAATATTCCAGTCAAGTGGGATGATAGTAATGTGTGAAGACTGTAAAACACAAGGACAACTGACAGATGCGTCTAGAAATGGCAGGTGATGAGTGGACAGGACACAGCACTTTGGGAGCCAGTCTATAGGCAGGGAGACCCCCACACTCAGCACTTTGGGAGCCAGTGTATAGGCAGGGAGACCCCCACACTCAGCACTTTGGGAGTCAGTCTATAGGCAGGGAGACCCCCACACTCAGCACTTTGGGAGCCAGTCTATAGGCAGGGACACCCCCACACTCAGCACTTTGGGAGCCAGTCTATAGGCAGGGACACCCCCACACATAGCACTGCAGGGGCCAGTCTACAGGTAGGGACACCCCTGCACACAGCACTGCAGGGGCCAGTCTACAGGTAGGGACACCCCCCACACACAGCACTTTGGGAACCAGTCTACAGCCACGGAGACTGCCACACACAGCACTGTGGGGGCAGTCTACAGTCAGGGACACCCCTGCACACAGCACTGCAGGGGCCAGTCTACAGGCAGGGACACCCCCACACATAGCACTGCAGGGGCCAGTCTACAGGTAGGGACACCCCTGCACACAGCACTGCAGGGGCCAGTCTACAGGTAGGGACACCCCCCACACACAGCACTTTGGGAACCAGTCTACAGCCAGGGAGACTGCCACACACAGCACTGCGGGGGCCAGTCTATAGGTAGGGACACCCCCATACACAACCTCCACCACTCATGCCCCTCCATCATACAGGCAAACGGCTACAAAGACCCCCCCCCCCCACACACACACACCCACACACACATCTACACACGCTGTTATTTCCTGTGGAGGAATCCTGGACTATGTACCATGTCGAGGCGAGACCCGAGCTCCATCCCAAAGGGGTCCTGGGAGTCCAAGTCTATGGCCCCCTGTGGCAGTGTGAACGCCTCCTCGCTGCCCCCCTCTGGGCCCACCCCCGAGATCAGAGCGTTCTTCACAGGGAGGAACTGAACGAGTCGCAGACTGTCCTGTCCGGGTGACTTTGGCGCTAGCGAAACAGGAAGTCCTTGGTGAGGAGACAGGAAGACGGTATATCCATCTGGCAGGAGCAGTTCCCGGAAGGTGCAGTCCTTCTCTCTGTACAGCCGCTGAATAAAGATCTTCTGTTAGTTTGAGTCGGTGATCATCATTTTGTCGCTTTTTGAATTGTGTGACCGAATCGCTCAAAACAATGCTGATAGAATTCAGAAGTGGGAGAATCAGAAGAATGTTCAAAGTCACATGGGTTAAGAAAAGTATAAGCGATGAAATGAGGATTTGTGCTTGTAAGTATAGAGTGGCTCTAAGGGTAGCACAAAGACATTAGTCTGTGATGTAGCACATGATGGTTACCTGGCCTTTGAGACGTCCCTCATGGTCTACACATAGATAGAGGGATGATCTCACACCCCGAATTACTGTTTCACCAGCCTTCACAGACCTCAGCTCCAGTAAACCTAGAATGCATATACACATAAACGTGTGGAAAATAATACTTTCAGCACAAAACTCCATCTCAGTGAAATGCTATAGGATATTACCTGTCTGCTACAGTGTACACCTTGCGCTGGATGTTAGACTAATAGTGCGCACTGAACTGTATGATAATTAAAGTCACACTTACTGTTACAGGCATGGTAACGAAAGTGCACATTTACAGTTAGCTGTTTGTTAATGAAAGTGCACACTCACTGTTAACTTGGTGCTAATGAAAGTGCAAACTTACTGTTAGCGGTGTGCTAATGAAAGTGCACATTTATTTTTAGCTGTATGTTAATGAAAGTGCACATTTACTGCTAGTTGTATGTTAATGAAAGTTCACACTTACTGATAGCTGTATGCTACTGAAAGTATACACTTACTGTTAGCTGTCTGCGTCGGAGATCCTGTTACGGATCCATCTGGAGCTATCTCCAGGAATAGTCCCTGTCTTCTGTTCTCTGCAACAGTGAGTACAGTCAAAATAAATTAGAAAAATGTCACAACTACATCAAACAACCATAATCGTAAAAACAAACTAGGATATTACCTGTATAGAGGTGCCTCTCTCTGACTTGATCGTTAAAGTACATGAGCGGGCTCTCAGGAACGTAGAGGGACAAGCTGGTGTGAAGGAGGAGGGAAGAGAGCAGGAGAGCACAGCATCGACTCTCACACAGAAACATGGGAGCAGGACCTGGGGGCGGCACCAGAACTCACCACCCAGATGGAGCTTTAACAGAAGATGGGGCCTCCACATAAAGAATCACAGCGCAGTTAGAAAGTGGCCGGTGCTTCTGTGATGTGGTGCTGCGGACCTGTATCTCCTTATATACGGCATACAAGTGGCAGGTGAGTCACCCCATGGCAAGCAGAAGATAAGAACAGATAAGGAAATGACAGGCATGGAAGGCCTGGTGCCACGCTGCCCCCTGACCTCCGTCTGTCTGAAGCAGTAACCTTTCACTTCACTCTCACTGCTTTTCCTCACCTCCGTTCTCCGGTGAGGGTCGGCTCATCCCGCTGCATACCTTTCTAATTATGACATCATCAGCCAATTAAAGACTGATAGGAAGCAGAACCCTGACACACCATAGCGACACAAATGGAGTTCCTAGTGCTGTGACAGTGTCTCCCAGTCCGGTCCTCGGGGGCCCACAGACAGTCCACGGTTTTGCTCCTTCCCTGAGGACTCGGTTGGGTAAAACTGCGCTATAATAACAGCTCTCAATGCTGGAGATAAGGCACAAATAAACGCCCACAGTAATTTACTACTGCCTTTATAATTAGAGCAAACTAACATCACCAATGTGCAGATAAGCACATGACATGAATACGAGAGATCGATACCGACAAGCTAACATAATAGTCAGTGTTCTTTAATAGCCCTCAGTTACTCATAATTACAACGTAAACAGAGGCCTTGAGCCCTTGCTAAGGTTAATGGGTAATTATCCTCCTCAGCACTGCTATAGCTCATGGGGAACAAGGGCAGAGACAGAGGAAATTGCTCAGCCCCCTGAAATGCTATATACCCCACACTTCCTGCAATACTACTGTGCACACATCACTCGGAAATGTGCATATTATTTTACTGGGCTGCTTTATCACCTGCCACCACCTATGACAGACACATAGTCCAAACAGGGTTTGGTAGAAACACTGACAAAAAAAAAACTATGAATAGAACATGAACCACCAAGATATTGTTACAATTAAGGTATGGAAACATTCAGTGTCCAGTTTTCCTAATGTTTCCAGAACATTAGCACACTTCTACGACTAAGACTAATAATTTATGGAAATATATACATTTATGAAAAAACAGAGAGAGCAGCAGGTAACACTGTTGCTTTACACCTCTAAGGTTGCGTGTTCGAGGCTGATGGTGTTTTTACAGTAACTCTGCAGCTTCATAAAATGCATTATATGCTATTTATTTATATAATGGCATTTTTATTATGGATGGATATTTTTCAACAATTGCGCTAAAAATGCGTTCGGGTAAATACGTTGTCTTGCAAACACTGACAGAACCTTTGTTAATATGTTTAAGGTGGAAATAATGTTGCTTTAACAATGTGAATGTTTTCTGCTAACTTTGAGAGGACCTTCGGATAACATTGGTGAGAGTGCGTTTCCTGTTAACTGGGCAAGTATATAACATGCAGAAAAGGCAGCACTATGAAACTAGAGGCTTTCGGTGAAATAAAATCACATTTAATTCTTTTTATATCTTCACTAAACTCTAAATAAGCCCTCCAGTAATCATGCCTGCAATAAAAGTGAATGACTGTTAACTCTGTAAATTGCCATGATTCATCCCTGTTTAACTTTCAGTAGGAAAGTTCAGTATAATTAGTTAATCCCAGTTGTAAAGCTGAAGGTTATCTACACACAGGCACATTGGCACGAATCAGATGACCATTTTTTTCTCCATGTGGTCAAGAGAGAGCAACGGGAGATGGGTGAGGGGGTGTCACCAATCAGAGCAGCGAGTCATGTCACCTGACCTCTCTGCAAAGTCATGTGACTTTCACTGGTTTGCTTTCGGCCCCATCTCTCCTCTCTTTGTCCCCTGGGTGGTCCGCGTCGAGGTGACCATCAACCATTAACTCCGTTTTTTGCAAACATCGTGTCTTTGAGCATCATGCCTCCATCGCACAGGTATCTCAGACAGAGGAGGACAAACGCAAAGCCGTTTCACACACACTCTGCCATAAAAACGGGGAGCGTCATGCAGTAATTGAAGGCCATGAGACACTATTTGTCCTTTATTTAAATGAGAGAGACAAAGCTGATAGACAGAGACGATACCAAGACTGTGAAGGTCAGTTCAGAAGGAACCCTTTAAGGGATATACTTTAAAAACACATACAACATTTTATAGGGAGACATAAGTCCACACAGCTTAATAAAAGCAACTCATAAATACAGATAAACTAAGACAGGGTGACCAGATATTCCATGTCAGGGAGCTACTTCAGGTTTTACAAATTACTTTTATTTTAAAGGCTCCTGTTATTGGCCAAACAGCTTTCTTCTTGCTCTTTGACTAGTTTGTTTCCTTGATTGAAAGACTCGTCCAGCTGTTTCGCATTAATATTAGTTGATACATGCATGATTATAGGAGACTGACCAACCAGAACACAGCAAGAACTCAGTGATTAAGTAAAATTCAGGTCCTATTAATTGAAATGGTACTTCACAAATCCTGTCCTAGCTTACTGCCCTCCCTGACATGGATAATCTGGTCACCCTAAACTAAGAACCATGTTACCCAAACAACAAATCAAACATGCTCAAAACTAACATGTCGAAAATGTGATTTTTCATGGTAATAACTGTGATCAGCACAGAAATCGAGGCTTGCAGACTGAGAAGGTATGAAGTGGGTTTGAAACTGCCCATGTGACCCACTGGTGATGGGAAGGAGTGACGGCAGAATTCTCAGTGTAGGATGGCATGTCTCCGGTTATAGGCTGTGTCATCGCTTTCCTCTCCATCACTTCTTTCCTTCTCCTCATCTGTATCGCTGCGTCTGTCCAGCTGTTGTTTACAGAGCCGATCTCTCCTTGCTGGGCTGGAGTGAGGCAGGATGGAAACCTGTGTTGGAAGAACACATAAGCTGATGCATATACGTTACTGCCACATGCATCTGTTATACACACCTGTTACATACACCTGTTATATACACCTGTTACTGTCACATACACCTGTTATATACACCTGTTACTGTTACATGCACCTGATACATACACCTGTTACTGTCACATACACATGTTATATACACCTGATACATACACCTGTTACTGTCACATACACCTGTTAAATACACCTGATACATACACCTGTTACTGTCACATACACCTTTTATATACACCTGTCACTATTAAATACACTCGTTACATACACCCGTTACCGTCAAATATACCTGTTACATACACCTGATTCACATGAGATACCGTTACATGCACCTGTTGCATATATTCTATAAATATCCATTACACATGTACTAGTTATACATAGTTACAGTGATATACATACCTCATATATATACCAGTTAAGTTGTTGTATACAGAACCTACATATACCCTACATATACACTGTTTTCCTTGAGTGTATATAAGTGATCCTCCTGTCTTTGCTGCTGTGCATGCATATTGCATGTATATCAATTACTGCCTGAACAGTTTTGCTGGACTCTCATTGGTCAGTCTATTTGGGCAGTCCATCTCTTAGGACAGTCCATTTGGGAAGTCCATCTCTTTGGACAGTCCATCTCTTTGGACAGTCCATCGGTCCGGTGTCTGGCTAGTGGTGTCCTCGCTTAATGACACGACAGGATCACTGACCCACCTGCGGGTCATGTGACGGCAGGATGCAGTATCCAGGCTCAGTGGCACGGAGAAGGCTGGTCGAGGGTCGACCCCGCAGCTGGGGGGAGGGGGGGCACAGAGACAGGGAGGAGTGGGAGTGGCCTGAGGGGGGAGACGGTGTGCAGGACTGTGGCTGTGAGCAGAGAAGCGGAGGGGGGCAGGCATGATGGTTTGGTGAGGGCAGCCTTGGTGAGCGGGGGGGCAACTTGGGGGGCTTCAGGGGGTACACCAGGTCCATTTCCGTGAGGACAAGAGGCAGCACGTCCCCTGTCAGGGAGAGGTCCCTTTCAATTGCTGCCAGCTCCTCCCGTGACAAGAAGTCCACGATGCCGGCACCAAAGGAGTCCCCCAGCACGTTGATGGAGGTGCGCATCCTGTCCCTGCAGGGCAGCCATCTGTCACACACTGCGGTCGGTCACATACCGGGGGTTCAAAACCTAGGAAGATTACTCTACTCAGTGGTGCTACTTAATCTGACCATTAGGGGGCGCATTCCCATATTATGATTGACATTGTCCCTATGGCATAGATCTGGGGAACATTTCCAAGCACACACACTTTGATGAACTGCACTCACAGGAGCCAGTCCACAGCAACAAGCAGGCTGACATCTTGGGTAGGAAGGCCCACTGCCGTCAGGATGAGCAGCATGGTGACCAGGCCGGCGCTCGGGATGCTGGCCGCTCCCACACTGGCCAGAGTAGCTGTCATGCTGTGGGATGCCGAGCCAGCTGAGTTCAGAGGTCACATGGGCCAGGTTTCTCTCTGCACAGCAGTTTCAACACACTACAAATGCCTGGTTATGTAACACTGACAAGGGAGAGCCTTTTTGGATCTGAGAGCAGCCCAGAAGAACCTTGACAGGCTACTAATGCTGGATCGGTGAGATGATTAGATAGTTAGATGCCTTCATGCCCTCAGACCACGCCCACCTGATGAGACCACGCCCACCTGATGAACTCACGCCTCCTCAAGACGACGCTACATCAATTCCATGAGGTTACTCCCACCTGACAAGGCCGATCCCGCCAGACGAGGCCACGCCCATCAACCGAGGCCACACCCACACAACAAGACCACACCCACCTGAGTAGACCACCCGATGAGGCTGCGTCTACCTGACAGTGACGATTTGCCCGCCGTCTAGCTCAATGTCGTTCATCTGAGCGATGAAGATGGCAGCCACGGCCTCATACAGGGCCGTGCCATCCATGTTGATGGTGGCGCCGATGGGCAGCACAAAGCGGGTAACACGCCTGTCGATCCGTAGATTCTCCTCCAGACAGCGGAAGGTCACGGGCAACGTCCCCGCACTGGGGAAGATAAGCACCAAGGCCGGGCCACAGGGGCCACAAAGCTTTTTTATTACTATGTTGCTTGTTACAGCCACTTCAGTTTCACGGAGATTCAGCTGGGAGTAAAAGCAATAACAATAACAGACCAAAGACCATGTGCATTGCAGGGGTGGAGCAAAGGGCTCGGCCTCAAATCCCAGCCCCCTCTGCATGCTCTCCCTGAGGCATATGAGAATCATACAACGATGACTGGCAGCTCAAAATGGCCCATAGTGTCTCATTGTAAGTCGTGTGTGTGTGTGTGTGTCTAAGTGTGCCCTGTGATCCCACCCAAGGTTCACATCTGCCTCTTCCTGCTTGAACAAGCTCCCCTGACCTGGATCAATTGGTGGGATGGGTCATAGTTTAATTTTTTAAGCTGCAATGTCCTGTCTCAGCACTCAGGAGCAAAACATATAACACAATATAACATAGATAAAGATGCACATCTGAAATGATAATACACAAAGATGTGCAGAGAATCAGTGAGAACAGACGTGCCGTCAGCTCACACAAACCTGCTGGCTGTGCCCAGGGCGGTGATCCAGGCCTGGAAGATGCCCGAGTAAAAGGCAAAGGGGTTCATTCTTGTGACAGCGAAGTAGATGAGCGGCAAGATGATGCCCCCATGGACCATCAGGCCCACCATGACAGTTACCATGTACATGCCCAGCTGCTGGGCCACCACCTCCAGGTCCCCAATGGCCGCTAACTTGCCACAGATCAAAGAAGCGATGCCCACGGGAGAGTACCTGTGCATGGCAGAGCGGGGCGTGACTGAGTGGGGCGTGACTGAGTGGGGCGTGACTGAGTAGGGCGTGGCTGAGTGGGGCGTGACTGAGTGGGGTGTGACTGAGTGGGGCGTGACTGTGTGGGGTGTGGCTGAATGGGGTGTGGCTAAGCGAGATATATGTGTCATGTAAGCAGACATACCCTCCTATGGTTTTTAATAGGCATGGAGACTCACCACATTATCATGGAGACCATCTTCATGATGATCTCATTGAGGATGTTAAAGAAGTCGGCCATGGCCTTTGCTCTCTCGCCCATCCTGCCCATGCACACTCCGAACGTGATGAAGAAGCCGATCAGGCCTGGGAGGAATATGACCATGTGACTCCCCCATCCCCCCACCACTTCTCGAAAGCATGGTGTCTGTCCTCAGCACCACTGCTCTCGCCATCCCCATAGATCCTGAGGCCCGACTCCACAGCGCCCTCCTCAGTCTGGGCCAATCTCACTCACCCAGCACGTTCATGCCCCATTTCAGCTCCAGTTTCTTCTTGGAGGCAAAGACCAGTTCAGTCTGGTTCTGGACTGGCACAGATACCGTCTTAATGACCGTCTGAACCTACGTATGAAAACAGAAGCACTGCGTTGTATGTGTGTGTCATACGGGCATGAGCCGTGGCAGAGAGCTCACAGCCAGAGCCAGTCGGCTGCCCTGGGGATGGGAACATTACTGCACCAGTAGGGATGGGGGCTTTTTCATTAAGAGGATACTAGAAAAACAACATTTCGAGCTAAGAGAGGGACTGCAGGAGTGCAGGGCGCCTGATAGTTCGCATTATCCTGGGTTTGGATGAACAGGGACGATGTCTCCACTGCATCAATGCTGTCTGATACCTTCTGAAACCTTCATCTTCATGCCTCTGACTGGCTATAGGAATAGGAAGTGAACCACATTTTGCTGCCAAATTCAACTGAAATAGAAACATGATACGACTGATCTTTAACGTAAAATAATGGGATGTCAGTCGCTGAGCAGTGTGTGTCGTATTTTATTTTGGAGCGGTATAGAATGTTAGTCTGCTTTCATAGTAATAGAATGGATTGAGGGTAGGTCAGAGAGGTCCATATTAGAGGCCACATGGGTCTGTATGGGGCTCAGTGGTCAATGAGGTCACCTGAGTCTGTATGAGTCTGACCAGTAAGTGAGGTTACCTGGGTCCATGTGAGTCTCAGCAGTCAGTGAGGTTAGTGTGAGTCTCTGTGCTTGATGACATCTACTGCTCAGCATCCTCACCTGCTGGAAGCAGGCCTGGACCAAGTTCTCTGGGAACAGGTTACGGATGAGGTCCAGGAAGGCATCGAGGCTGCTGACCTCCTGATTCTTCAGGGCTGTGTGCACTTGGGCTTTGAGGTGAGGATTTCCTGGGTGGATCCCCAAAACCAGTATGACCCCTAGTATTGCTGCAATGATTGTTGTAGACAGGTAGTAGATTATGGCCCTGGTACCCATCCTGCCGCTGGAGCGGGCATCCAGCCCAGCCAATCCTGATCCAAAGGGAAGAATAGTGTAAACATAGTAGCCAGTCCTGATCCAGAGGAAGGAATAGTAAAATTTCAGCAGCCAATCCAGACACAGAGGGAGGGACACTATAAAACTGCAGCCAGTAGTAGCACATGAATTTCACAATGTTCCCTGAATACATGTGACAATAAAAACCTGAAAACGTTTTATGAATTGTGTGCATGGTGCTGACAGTCCTCAACCACCGTTTAATGGTAGGAAAGGTGTGGCTGTTAACCTGTAATCAGGCTGGAGATTATAAGAGGGAGTATAAGCATCTTCAGCATCCTCATCAGGATGTCACCAGGAAAGGAGACGAGCATCAGCAAGCTGGAATCCAGGTCTGGTATGTATCGCAGCATCATTCCAAACACGGAGCCCAGGACCACACCTGGGTTACACAGGGGAAAGAGGAGAGCTGTCAGGGTATGTGGGGGGTGTGGCTGAGTCACATGGTGGGGGGGTGGAAGAGAAGGGCTGTCACGGTACCCTGGGGGAGTGGCTGGCTCACACAGGGGGAAATATGTTTGATATGCAGACTGCACTGTGACAGAATTGCAATTAATTTTGTGCACACAAGCCACACGCACACAAGTACTGTCACACGCACCCAAACACTGTTACATGCAAACAAGGACTGCCACATGCACTCAAAAGCACTGCCACAGATACATAAACACTGCCACAGACACATGAACACTGCCACATGCACTCAAAAGCACTGCCACAGACAGAGGAGCACTGCCACACGTAAACAAAAGCACTGCCATAGACACACGAGCACTGCCACACGCACACAAAAGCACTGCCATAGACACACGAACACTGCCACAGACACACGAGCACTGCCACATGCACACAAAAGCACTGCCACAGACACACGAGCACTGCTACAGACACATGAGCACTGCCACATGCACTCAAAAGCACTGCCACAGACACAGGAGCACTGCCACACGTAAACAAAAGCACTGCCACAGACACAGGAGCACTGCCACAGACACACGAGCACTGCCACACGCACACGAAAGCACTGCCACATGCACACAAGCACTGCCAAACATAGAGGTGATTTTGCTCACCCAGCACAGTGAGTGTAAGCAGCAAGTTTTCAATGATCCAACCACAGGGATGCATCCGGCCACTCTTGCTTAGTGGCTCATCTTGTCCCATGCACTGCCCCCTGCTGGTCATCCTGCAGGAAGGCACAGAGACAAAGCCTGAGGCATTCCTTGTGCTCAGTCTGCATGAGGCATTGCCACAGCTGGGCTCACTCCTTGTGATTTATGTCCATAGCAGACACAGCGAGTGACAGTCACTGATGCCCAGTTTGGTTTTAAATTTCCCGGAAGCTTGTAATGTCATTGATAGGAATGTGGTATGTGGACTTGCCACAGGCCATGGAATCCAGAAACGAGAGGCCAACAGCATGCTAATTAAACCATACAGGAAGTCCTCGGCCCCGGGGCTGATGTCCCACTCCAGAAGCTATGTGAAGGCTCGCCATCCTATGGGGCAGAGCATTGGCGCCATTACACTGTCCTTTGGGAGTGACATGAGGATACGAGGATAAGAGAGCTGTGCAGACGGGGGGCAGTGTGTCTGTCTCTGTCTGTGTGTATCTGTGTACGTTTGTGTCTGACGGTGTGAGTCTGTTTGTGTGTGTCTGTGTCTGACTGGGTATGTCTGTATCTGTTTGTCTGTGTATGTCTGTGTCTGCCTGTTTGTGTCTGTGTCTGACTGTGTGTGTCTGTGTCTGACTGGATATGTCTGTATCTGTTTGTCTGTGTATGTCTGTGTCTGCCTGTGTGTGTCTGTGTCTGACTG
>JAODJX010000048.1:5234577-5253835 GCA_026776945.1 Isichthys henryi | reverse complement strand
AATGTGTGAAAATGTGTTTATATACTTGTCTGCATGGGTGTGTATATATAAAATGTGTGAATATGTGTTTACGTACTTGTCTGAATCTGTATGTGTAAGATAAGATGTGCCCTTTGCCTGCACCCCTCTAGCATGTCTTCCAGTTAACAGACTTCATTGTAATCATAACGATAAATGACTTAATTATAACAATACAAAAGTTTCCAAATATTAAAAACATCATCTGGTCAAAAATCCACTTAAATAACAACAGTAATGAAAAATAATAAAATTTCAACATGGCTGCCAGCCAAGATGTGCACTCTCTGTGCACTTACCGTTCGTTTACATGAATAGCAAGGCAGTCATCGCTCAAAGTATGCTGATCTCAGCATGTGTATCTGCGTTCGGGTCCAATGATCGATATCCTTCATAATTCTAAAAATGAGCTAAAATGGCCAAACTGCAAAATGTAACCCTCTGGGACTTCCTCCATATTCACCTAGTGGATTTCAGCAGGTACACTGTGTATACATACGGTTAACAGCATTCAGTGTGCAACTTGGAATTTCAGAAATTGATCTGTGCTTGGTTAGCAACTTGTGACTATCAGAATGTAAACCAGAACATATTTGTGAATGTTATACAAGTTGATTAGTTGTTTTCAGGCATTTTATTTTGAGAATGTCCTATTTTTGTTATTTTTATTTTTTAAACAGGGGGAACAGGCTATGGGACTACAAACATGTCTGCATGTGTTTATATATAAAATGTGTGAATATATGATTATGTACTTGTCAGTATCTGTGTGTATATATAAAATGTGTGTATATATTTATAGACAGTACTGTGCAAAAGTGATATTAATGTTGGTGTAAAACTATGCCATTATGCTTGTCAAAGTGTGTTAGCTTAGCCATTCCAAAACTCCTGCTAAAATCACCACAGTTTTTGCAGCGACCGTCCAATGCACCTGTGTGTTTTATCACTTGACCACAAGCACACCTCATATGGCTAACCTATATCTCACTGACTTTTTTAAGTTATTAATTTAATTAATTAAGTGAGCTGTTTTTGAAATTCAATAAATACATGCAATGCTTGAGGTGCCCCTGAGGAGAGGTTTGGGAACCAAAGCGGTGTTCATCTAGCCATCCAACTGCATTTCAGTAACTTTTTGGAAAACAGAAGAAATTACTACTAGTTTTTATTATATTACTCTTAATTTGCACATGTTCTTATGTTAGACTGTGTTTTTTGTTCTGAGCAAAAGTGCACTTACTACCCAGATAAATAGCTTTAAACATTTCTTTGAACTGCCTAAGACTTCTGTATATGCCGTTAGTCTGCGTCTGTGTGTATATACAATATCATGTGTGTGTTTATATATCTTTGTGTATCTGTGTGCTTTAGTAGGATTACTTTCAACGGCTGATTGTTTGCTGTGAGCTTTTCAGAGAGATGGAGATATAATCCCATAATTCCCTGGCACCAGCACGCCAGGAACAAGCGCTGTGATTGGAGCCGCTTATGGTGGGCAGCTCTGACCACACCCACAGTGCATCAAGGTGCAGGCTGGGGTCAAGCATCTCGCAAGCCTCACTGTCAGCTTGCATAAATCATATGTGTACAGCTCTGGCTGTGTCTGTCTCTCTGTCTGACTGTCAATAACTTGGTGTGGTGTGTGCAGATTTGTGTGAGTCTGTCTGTGTGTGTGTATGTGTGCAAAGCTCAACCAACCCGCTGTATGATATAATCTCGTTGTATTAAATCTGTTGTTTGAACTTCTTCAGCACAAATTGTCTGCCACATCTGCTCTCCTGACCCTCCAAACACTTTGCCGTTTAAGAATCTCCATGTTCTTTGCCCCCATTCTCGTTCCTTGAGGTCTGACTGACTTTCCGATGTAGGACAGGGTCCCATTTGCCTTTCTTTTGAATATCTTCCCCATGTTGTTGTAGTTGGTTACATTCTAGCAGTCTCTCATTTTAACCACAGCCATAGGTGCCCATACCACACCTCCAGCAACACATAAGGCATCAGTCCAGACCAACGTTGAAGTCACAGTGGCCAACAGTACAGCTGAACAGTGCACAGTTCCATCTATCCAATTTCTGTACCCACTTGTCCTATTCAGGGTCAGCTAATTTAGAAGCTTTAGGTGGAAAGTAGGGAACAGCCCTGGATGGGGCACCAGCCTGTCACATGACACACTCATACATCAGCACTCACAACCACATACTATTTGGTAACTCTAATTAAGTTTAAGATGATTTTGGACTTCATGGGGTGGGAGGAACTAGAGTCCCCCGAGGAAACCCCACAACAACATGAGAAGAACATGGAAACTCCACACACATGCAGAAATGGCAAAGATTCAGACCCAGGTCCCAGAGGTGTGAGACAGCAGTGTAGTGCACCTGCTCCACCAGAGACAAAACTCCCTGTGAAATCAACACATCTCCCATGTATGGACCCCCCCCCCACCCCACATACACACGCCGTTAAAATTTTTACCTGTGAAGGTGTGGCAGGCAGTGCGAGGGGTAGGCAGGCTGCAGTCTGACCTTCGCGTGCTCGCAGCGCGAATGAGATGTGGGGGGGGGCGGAGATGAGGTGGGGAAATGGGGGCGTGCGTCATCCGAGAAAATTCACAGATTAACCCCAACTGACTCCCGGAACCTCCTCATTTCTTTAATCCCTCTCTCTCTGCCCCCTCCCGTATTTACAGTGACTCAGAGACAACCATAGGGAATCAGTTATGGGGCAGTCAGCAGGGAGTCAGTAAGAGTCGGTGAGTAAGAGAGGAGTCAGAGAGAGTCAGCGAGAGTCAGACCACAGCTTGCTGGCAGAAACTCATCCTGGTGTTATTGGTTCACAACTTCTGTGTGGCGATGTTTGTTAATTTCAGAGTGGCAGATCATTGTGTGAGGGGAGGGATTGTCAGTGAAAATGCTACACAAATGAGGGAGTAACATGTAAGATCATAAGACATACGAGCACTAGAAGATGGCCAGGTGCTGCGACGTTTACAGCCGTACAGCATCTCCCTACCTTCACACTTGGGATGAGCTCCTTAGTAGAGAAGAACAGGCAGTGAGATTGAGAGCTCTGGTAAACAGGGATTAATTCCAAACAGATCCCCAACACACCCATTTTTCAAATGTGTTTCTCATTATCTTACATTACTACACAAACACGAAGCTGTCTCTAAGAGCTACACCGACGCTAAGCTATTTCACACTGCTACAGTGAGGCTAAGCTGATTCTCAATGCTACAAAATCTTACAGTAATACTGGCTACTGTTAATTACTAAAAGACTGATGCTAAGTTACCTTACATTAATACAGTGACGTGGGTTGTTTCTCATTGCCAGAGAAGGGGAAAATGCATCAGTGCAGTCAGTGGAAACCTAGGCTTTGCAGGTGGCAACTCCTTAGCTGTGGAATGGAGGCAGTGGTTAAGTGAATGCAAGGCCAAGCATTGGTATGTTGGGGCACCGACCACCAACGACAGCAAGACGGAGGGAGGGAGGTGCATCCGTATCGATTCATCCTGTGTGACTGCTGCTGTACCGGGCCATTTCCGCGTGAGAGATACAATGTGTGGCGGGAGTGCGTGACAAAACACTGAAAAGAGTGACTGTCACGCTCAATGCGCGACACTTGAGAGCCCTGGCAGACTGCTGGTATATTCAAACTACGAGAATAAGTGACATTTATGTCACCAATGCTCTTGTACATTGTTCAACACTCTTGTATATGACTGTTGCCGTGGTGATACTTCAGCTGCACTGTGAGATTGTGGCTGAAGGGCAGGCTGTAGAGGTTAGCCATGGTGATGATTCAGCCACATGGCACCCTGTGTAGTGGAGACAAGCAGTCGCCTGGTGACATTTCCACGGCACCATCACAGTTTGTGGGAAACCTAGACTGTTCCCATAGTGTCAGCCCAGCAATGGCTCTGGCAACAATTCAGCCACACTTCTCCTTGAGTGTGTACTCCAGGCTGTCGCCATAGTAACTATTCACAATCGCATTTGAAGCAGCACACACCACTTTATTTGCATTGTCTTGACGATCAGAGTCACTCTCTTTCACCCTCAGAATTGTTCATATTGTCTTTAAATCATACACACGATTTCTTACCAAATCTTCACATTCAATTAGCGTATTTTACTGTCCGTTTTAAAATCGTTTGTCCTTTTTTTCTGTTAAAACTAGATAAATTAAAGTAATAAATTAACATGTACATACAGTTACTCAATACATACAATAGTAATAGTAATAATTCTCATAAAAATTAAATTAAAAAATCAAATGCACACATTTTACAAATGTTTACCCTCCAGTTCTCATCATCATTGAATAACTGCTTTTTGTTTGATTTCATGTGATACTCTCTAATTTTCACTGTTTGTCATGCATGTTAACACAGAAGTAGAACTTGTCCTTCTATCCTCTACTCTTCCCCTCCTTTTCTCAGTTTAACACTCCCTGTTACCCACTGTCTGCCTGCCTGTCTCCCAGTGTCCCCTTGACTGCTTTTCAGTGTACCCCCCGTGTCCCCTTGTCTCTCCTTGACTGTTGTCCAGTGTTCCCCTCCCTGTCACCCAGTTTAACCCTCCCTGTCTCCCAGTGTCCCCTTGACTGCTTTCCAGTATCCCCCCCGTGTCCCCTTGTCTCTCCTTGACTGTCACCCAGTGTCCCCTTCACTGCTTCCGTGTCCCCCCCGTGTCCCCTTGTCTCACCGTGACTGTCGTCCACTGTCCACCTCCCTGTCACCCAGTGTCCCCTTCACTGCTTCCCAGTTTCCCCCCCCGTGTCCCCTTGTCTCTCCTTGACTGTTATCCAGTGTCCACTTCCCTGTCTCCCAGTGTCCCCTCATCTCCCAATATCCTCTATTTCTATGTTTCCTTTCTGCTTGCCTTTTCTGCTTCTCCAAGCCTGTCTAAGTTAATGGCTGCTGTACATAGCACTAATCTTCTCATCTGTCTGTTTCTCCTCTGCCTCTCCTCCCATTCAGTGGGTATCAGACTGATCTGCCAGATCGGCCCATCGTGAGCTAGGTAAGCTCCCTGTAAGGACAGTAAGAACTGTCCAAGCTCACATACCGACTGGAAGGATCCCATCTGTAGTGGCATCTGATCTTGACCTCATCGATCCCTTTAAACTGAATTAGGTGGCCTACATGAACACTTGCTCTGGCTTTAATAAAAGATGGAACCGGGTGAAGACCTGCCCCGGTGTGGAGCAAAAATGGCCATTGGGAGCAAAATGTCATTCCTGGCAGATTAAGGGCTGATATCCCATCTGGAGAGTAGGAGGATTCCTTGGCTTCCAGCCCAGCTCACTTATGGACAGAGAGGGACAGACACACAGACTGTTAGCTCCACTTCCTACAATCAGGTCTTCTGCGTGGTTCTGACGGTCCTGTGTCTGGTATTGCAAACCTGCCAGATGATGTGATCCCTGAGGAGCACAGGATAGGAGAGGTTAGGAGTAGCAGCTGCAAGCTGCAGGTTTGTGTCACTTTCAACGGTGAATAAAGCGTAAGGCACAGCATCCCCTCACCCTCAGTGAGGTCCTCAGCAGGAGTATGTTCTCACTGATCCTGACTCCCCTCTGGACCCAGAGCTCGCTGGCAGAGAAAGCAGAAGGTTGAGTAAAACCTCCACACGCAAACCACACCAGTACCATTTGAGCCATGCAGCAAGGCTGCCCTCTTCTGGCTACAGGAAGTATTACCCATTTCAAAATGATGAACTCTGTCCAGAAGAGGGCGCCCTTCCACTGCAGCCAATCCTTTTGGTTATTATATTAACACAACAGATTTCATTACAAGTATTGTAGGAGGTATCTGCTGACTGGAGCAGAGTGGAGTGAATATCAGAGCTCTCTACAGTATCCCCATGCCCTCAGACACACAGAGGTGCCCACACAATAGGGTGGGGGCTCACCCTCACTCTGGACTTTCCTCAGGGTCACGGAGGGGGCAGAAATTGCTGAGGCACGAAAGTTGGGGGGAAGGGTCTCAGAGGAATCGGACGTGACGCCTCTTAGGTCCTTCCTCCAAGAGGGCGAGCGGGTGAAGGTCTTCGTGCCGTCCTGCGGGGGCAGCACGCCACACCATGAACAGACCAGCCTACATGTGAATGGTTCTGATGGTATTCCACCATCTTCAAACTGTAGCATCATTTTTACATGCCGGTACCTCCTCTGGCCTTCTCTCGGTCCCAGTGGAAATTAGGGAGTTATACTCCTTCTCCAGGAGTTGGCGGGCCTGAAATGGGAATGTGGAAGAAACATTACGTCTTAAAAACAAGCATTCTATCTGAAAGGCAGTGATAAATTCGGGTAGCACAGGGAGGAGTAAGGTGGTGTGAGGAGGTGGTGTGAGGAGGTGGTGCGTAGAGATGGTGTGAGGTGGTGGTGCGTAGAGATGGTGTGAGGAGGTGGTGCGTAGAGATGGTGTGAGGTGGTGGTGCGTAGAGATGGTGTGAGGAGGTGGTGCGTAGAGATGGTGTGAGGAGGCGGCCCACGTTCACCTGTGTGTTCTGGTTGGGAATCTGCAGCAGCAGGGCCAGATCCGTGTAGTCGAAGGTGTCATCGAGCGCCAGCAGGGCCCCGTGCACCCCGCTCTCTGCCAAGTTGTCGGCGTATTCCTTAAGCCCCACCCCCTGTACCCAGCACATCACACGCTCATTGGACCACACCATCACATCTGTTGGTGGGAGGGGGGGAACAGGTGTTAGGGATGACCATGGTAAATACATCATCATTTTAGCTAATCTAATGACATCATCGAATACACCTACTGTGCTCTGTGATCTGTCGGTGTCAGTGCCCCCCACCCCCTCCCAGAATGCACTCAAAACTCTGAGGCTGAATGACAGATTGTCTTTGGTCCTGCGTGTCACTCTGGCAGGGCGGCAGGGGCCGACGCACCTTTGTTCTGCTGCTGACTCGCCTCTCTCCGTCGCTCCAGCTCCTTACGGTCATAATTCAGCCGCTTCAGACACATGATGCCATAATGCAGGCTGACCCTGGGGGTGGGGAGAGGGAGGATGAGTCTCGTCCCGAGGGGATCACCGTGCCGCACTCTCAGACGCGGCCGCTACGGCGAGCGCACCTGTGGAAGCTGTCCACCATCTTGAGCTGGCCACGCAGCTCCTTCTTGGTCAGGTGGTCCAGCATGCGGGCGTCCACCAGCGACTCCATGAAGTAGCTGCGGTACTGGGGCAGGCCCAGACTGGGCAGCCACTCGTTCCCCACCCACTCGTGGTTCATGTCTCCATAAGCCAGGATCTGCTCAGAGGGCAGAGGTCAGGGGTCAGAGGTCAGGTGGGAGGAGCATCGTGGAAGGAAGGGCAGATTTAGCATCTTCAGCGAGTCTGAACGTCCTGCTCCTGCTTTGTCCTCATACACTCACCTGATCCCAGATTAGCTCTTTCCCCTCCTTGGTGGCAGACGGATGAAAGAACGACAGGGGGGAGGAGGACAAGGAGAAAGAGAGAGAAAGGACCAGCGAGGGGAGAAAATGTTGATTGAGGAAACGGATGAGGAAGGAAGACAAAGTGAGGAATTTTTTGTTAGTAAACAGATAATTAGTTGGGAATAAGCACATTTAAACAGAACTAGAGGGAAAGTGGAGAACTAAGGCCCAATAAGACAGAAAGAGAGACAGAGATATTTATTAATGTACATTACTGGTGGCTGGCTGCTTACAACAGTACAGTAGGTGCTTTAAATTCAGGTGCTTCTGGCTGCCACTGCCTGCTGTTACTGGCGATGGTGGGAATCACAATGCGGTCAGGTAATGGAAAACAGGCAGACTCACGGGTTTGCTGGCTGTAGTCAGTGACTCCATTTCCGCATGAGTCATCCACACGTTGCCGGTTGACTGTGGTCATGTGTCAGGAGGCAAGCGGCCAATCAAATTGTGCCATTTTGACAAGAAGAGGGAAGAAGACTATTATTATAACAGTAGATATCTATATTCTAACTACATGCTGCCGAAGATGGGACAGATGTCTGGTGAACATTTGTATGCTCTGATCTCATTTGAATCTCTCTTGAGTTTTTGATCACTCACTGGGAGCCCAGTCCCACAAAACACCTGCTAAATGAATCCATGTAAATGTAAACACAGAGCAGTTTTTCCCAATCTGGACTCTGGGAACTGGGAAGGAGCAAAAACATGGACCATCTGTGGGTTCCCGTGGACTGGGTTGGGAAAACACTGGACTAGAGATCAATCTGACTTCTGACTGATCTTCAATGAGCCCCAAAGCACTGAGAGGAGCCCTGGATCTCCCCCACCCCCTGTGCTCACCGAGCGCGTGCTGGCAGGGGCTGAGGGGCTGGTGAGGGACACCATCTCCTGGATGGCCAGGCGCAGCTTGAGCCGGTGCAGTGGGTTGCTGATGCCGATCTCGCGCTGGATCTCCGTGTCCGACAGGTTGGCCATGATTGCGCCACTCTTCACGTTAGCCTGGCAGGCGGCCACGTACCAGGCGGGCATACCCACCCACAACTGCAGGCGAGAGCAGGAGGGGGTCCACTTGCCGTCATGCCACACAGGCAACTGAGACCCGGCAGTTCCCTAACGTTCCATACCTCCAGCCAGGACACCACCGTGGGGCCGTCCCAGGATGCAAAGGGCAGGCCCTGGCGACACGCCTCCTCCAGAAGCTCATGCCTGAGAAGAAGACAGGAGGAGGTCTTCACTACTACAAGGCTCAACTGTCAAACAGGTGCACTACAACGGTGGCGGGACTCCTGACTCACTTCTTCTTGCTACGGCGGTCTTTATCCACAGGTCCGGTGAGCTTGGCCAGGCCCAGTGGGTCCACTGAAGCCTGCTCCTCTGAGGGAGTGGAGGCTGAGGAGCACAGGAGGCACCTGTTTACCCAAAGCTGCAACCTGAACTGACAGCAAATGGCAGCTAAGCTGCTCATTGATCAAAGCGCAGCTATAAGGAGGTGGCCATGTTGGTTGCAGTATAGTGAGAAATAGCATAAATAAGTCATCATGTTAGAAATACAGTAGCTCCCCTGGGATCCGCATTGCCATTCAGGGAGTTCCGCCGATGACCCCGCCCACTCATACTGACCCAGAGACACAGACTCGCGGCCAGGGGGCCCCAGACGCCCCTTCTCCTTCTTCCCAAAAAGTCGGCCGATGGAAGACTTGATACTCTTCTTCTTGCTGGACTTGTGTAGTGCGTCCTGAATGTTGCTGGTGCTGCTGCTGTCTACTGACAGACTGGGGGACAAAGACATGATCCTATAGTCAAAACAAATCTGTCTGCTCTAATGGTGTATGACCATCAGCCTGTCTGTCTGCATTAACAGTGTACAACTGTCAGCCTATCAGCTTTAACAGTGTATAACCATCAGCCTGTCTTTCTGTTTTAACAGTGTATGACCATCACCTTGTCTATCTGCTTTAGCAGTATACAACCATCAGCCTGTCTGTCTGCTTTAATGGTATATGACTGTCAGCCTGTCTGTCTGTTTTTGCAGTGTACATCAAACATCACCCTGCCTGACTCTCTTTCTTCTGAATTTTGCTCCACATGCCATCTAATGACACCCAACCTGCGAAACTCGCGGCTGTCCTCGAGCAGAGCCCCTGGGTGTGTGTGTGTCATTCTGTCCAGCCGCAGTGCGCGGGGGGCTGCGGGGGGGGCACTGTCCAGCAGAGCCAGGGCCTTCTCGTCCTCTTTGTTGTTCTTAGGGAAGACATTGGGTTACCTCAGGGCTGAGATACATCTAACACCACACACATCAAGGGCCACGTGACTTCCTGTGCAAAGCATGGCTGAAAGGGGACACACACTCCAACTCACCTGTCTGTCATTCTCACGGGCTGGCGAGTGAGGCAGCCGAGGGGTGGAGTGCCCAGAACTGGGGGGGGAGGGGGAAGCCAGTGTGGAGGAAGTGAGTGAAGGAGGGATAAAGCCCCTTCCTGAGCCATCCCTACCCCCACCCAGGGAGGTGGGTGGGAGAGGGGGCCCGTCAAGAGCCACACTGCTGACTCGGCTCTCAATCTCCTCGGCTCTGAGTTCCGTGCTCTCTTTCTCTTCCTGGATCAGCCTAGGGGAATGGTAACTCTGTTAGTACTGCCATGGTCTCCTTTAAGGCTACATGTATATCATATATCATAACATATATTATAAACATATAAAGAGAAACAGTCTCCCTTACTCTCCCTAAATCAAATCCTTGCTTCCATCCTCTTATTGGCCCACGCTGCTCCTCTATTCTCTCCTCACTAATGGCCCCACCAATCCCTGCACTCTGTGCTGACGGCCCCTACCCTCCCCACCGATTGCCCCTCCCTTCCCTCGGCTCTTTGCTGATGGCTACTGCCCTCTCATGCTTCCTTCATCACTGATGGACCTGCTCCTCCTCCTCGCACCACCCACTTGATCTCCTTGTTAATGGCCTCCAGTTGTTCCTGTAGCATGATGGCCAGCGTCTGCACGTCCGTCTGCCCGCCAGGTGACAGTGCTTCTGTGCCTATCATCGCCTCTCGTTCTTCTTCCTCATCAGAACAGCTCCCCTCCACTCCACCCTCGAACCCAGGGCCCAGGAGGCTGCTGCCATCCCAGTCTGTGTACTGCAGCAAAAGGAAACGCAATCATTTTCCTGATCAGTCCCTTAGAGCAACCTTTGACGTCAGCCTTGTGGTAGCTCTGTACCCTGAGAATAATTCCCATAATCCCTCAGGGTAGGGGTGCCTTGCCTTGCTAGCATCTTCCCGTGGCGCTCCCCATCGCCCCCGGTGAGTCCGCCTCACCACGCCCCCAGCAGCCGCATTGCTGTAGTGCTCCAGGTGAGAGCCAGATCCGGCCCCTTGAGAGTACCTCAGTTCTAGGGCACTTCCTGGAAGGGACCTAGTCGAGGAGGTCACAGGGATTATTCGCATCCCAGGAAGGATGCTAAAATAAATATTCTGGCTGCTGGGAATGTCTGCAAATGTGTTACCTGGAGTAGGAGGAACCTGACCTGCCTCTCAGCTGATCCAGCTCCAGTTGAAGTCGCTCCAGCTCTGCTATTAACTGGTCCTGGAAGAAGTCAGAGATACGGCAGAAAGGGTCAAACAGACTAGCATGAGCCAGAATAGAAGATAAGAGAAAAGCGCCACAGTACAAGAAGAACCTGCCTTGTTTGCTAGAAGATCATCCTGTATCTTCTTCATGTTGGCCAGCTCCTCCGAGAGTGCATTCTGATGGCAAGAGGTGAACACTTCATTTCTTCACACACTAATTGTTTTCACAGTTTCCACAGGTTGCACTATGGAAGGGCTGCTCTCTACTGAGGTCCATAACGAAGTGGCTCACCTTCTCCTCCAGCGCTGCCATCCTCTCTTTCAGGTGAAGCTGCAGACGTTCGTTGGACTCGGACAGTAGCTTGTCCACGGTGTCCGAGAGCCTCTTGTTGTGCTCATCGTTCATGCGCTCCCTCTGCCTGGCCTGGGGGGGGCAGAGAGCAGGGCTGCAGGACGGTGCCAAATGCTGTTGAAGGAAAGAAACGCAAGAGGGGGCAGCACCATAATTTACCCTCTGTAACTCCTGGTTCTTCTCCTCCAGTTGTGTTTCCATCTGTCGCAGTCGCTCCTCAAAGTTGCTGTGGCGTTCTTCTGCCTGAACAGGAGGAGAGCCTTTACAGATCAGGGAAGATGGACAAAGACAGACAGAGAGACAGACAGACACACACACCTTGTTGAGTGCTGCCACCCGCTGTGCCAGTTGGGCCTCGATCTCCGGCAGGGTCTCAGCCCTCTGCAGTGTCTGCTGTAGCTTCTGTTTGGCATCATCCAGCCACTCCTGCAGCTGCCTGTTCTTCTCCTCACTCTGCAACATGAGGAAGCATCAGCACTCCCGCTCGCAGGCCATGAACTGGGGGCGGACCTGCGGAATGTTCCGGATCGTCACCTGTCTGTACAGAGATTCCTTGCTTGCCAGTTCATTCTCCAGCTTGTCTTTGATGTCGTGAAGGGAAGTGGCTTCCCTTTGGGCACTGAGGTACCTAAGAAGCACAGACACACATGAAAGATTAGCATCCTATTTAGGGGGCTTTTCCATTTCACTAGGTATTGTACTTTTGGTACTTCAAAAAAAAATGCTGAATCTTTTGGCACTGGTACTCATCCGGAAGTCATTGTAAAAGGAAAAGTATGAAAAGTGCAGTGAAAAAGCGTGCTGAGAGCAGTAAATTACTGAAAAGGATATGAGATCAGGCCAGTCAGGGAGAGATCAGTTCAGCTGGGGGGGGGGGGATCACTTCAGTTAGGGAGAGATCAATTCAGTCAATGAGACATTACTTTAGTCACAGTGAGATTTGCTGAGTTGCAGGACAGATAAGTTCAGCTGAGGAGAGATCAGTTTAGCTGTGGAGAGATCAGTCTGTGAAAGATCAGGTCAGCCAGGGAGAGATCAGGTCAGTCAGGGAGAGATCAGGACAGTCAGGGAGAGATCAGGACAGTCAGGGAGATATTGGAGTTGCAGGAGAGATCAGCGGCAATCAGCTGCAGCCGTTACCTGCGCTCCAAGGTAGTGATCCTCTCCTCCATGTCCTCTCTTTGACACAAAGCCTGTGATGGAGGGTTTTGTTCATTAATAATCTCCAGCTTCACAATAAACACATACACTCTGCAAACCCATGTGTGACCCCTGCTCAAACCCCACCTTTAAACAAAACGCCACATGGATCTGACTCTGTGTCCCACCTCCTGTAGTAATATCCAAGTCAGAGATAATGGCAGGTTGCAGAACATACTTAACAGCTTTTCAAGGGGGGCATTGGGAGCTTCCTGTTTAGAAGTGAGCTGTCAGGTTGAGGCTGTTCACATGTCTGTCATGCAGGATTAGCAGAACCTGCCAGTTGCCCCAGCAGTGCACATCTGTACCCAGCTGTGACATGGGCTCATAAAACATCTGCACAATGCCACCAACATCCTGCACTTAACCAGCGTATGCTCTGGATCATTCCATAAAAATGTTCACCTGTCACTGCCAGCCAACATAATGGCAAACCCTGCATGCATCACTTAATGGTCTTCCTGCGAGGACAGGGAATGTTGCATTCACTTAACAGTATTCCTAAGGGGACAGGAAAGGCCACTTTCACTTAATGGTCTTCTTGAGAGTACAGGGAAAGCCTTGGATACTGAATGCTCTTTTTAAAAGGACAGGGAATGCTGTGTTAAACGTAACACAATTCACTTAATGGCAATCCTAAGAGTTCAGAGAACACCAGGTTCTCTTAATAACCTTCCTGAAAGGAAAAAGGAATTCTTTGGTCACTTGATAGATTTGACTTATTCATCATCAAATTTACTGCTTTAGAATCTTCAGGCAGTCAGTTGTACCAGCTGTGGATGAACACCTGATTTGGTTTGGCAAAAGGTTATCACTGCAAAGCGTGCACATTACCCATCATGCAAAGCTGCCTGCTCCTGTGAATCCTGTGAAAGGCCTCTGTTGTCGGCCAGTGGCTGCAGTCTGACCCTGAAAGCAGCCCCACCTCTTTCACATCCCGTTGGAGCTTCTGATTGGCCTCTTCTGACTTGTTTACTTCTCTTCGGGCTGCTGAGAGTTGCTCCTCAATGTCACCCACCTGTGGTAGGGGAGGGACACAGCTAGATGTGAGCTCACTGCCCTGTTTCTGACTGCACTGTCAAATCATGACCACCAGAGGGAGCAATGCAGGAAGCTGTCTTACTGTCACCTCCGTGACCAGTCACAACAGGGTTCCTTGAACTACGGCCCCTTTCCCAACATTGGCAGCTCGGATAATCTGGCTTGGTACAAAATTTTCAAGATAACGGTGTAGGTGCCTAAAGAAAAATGTGCCAAAGCAAATGTGGCCAGTATCCTTAAAAACATTCAAAATAAAAAACTTCACCTGCTACACAATCACATAAATCTGTATCATGGAAGTTCTGGGAGTCTCTTGCAAACTGACAGCAGCTCTCCAACACCAGCGTGTGTCCCAGAAATCTTGTTCCACTATTTAGCGGCGATAAAATTACCCCGCCCTATCTGGTTGGCAAATTTTATGGCCGAAAGTCCAACACCCTGCCCCCCCAGCCAGTACTAGGCTTGGGCGGTATCTAATTTTTAATACTGTCATACGGCGCAGACATCATTCTGTGGTATACAATATTTTAACAACCAATGCTGTTGTGGTATTTTTTGCTAAAATTTGCTGAGCGGAATATGGAATTACAGTATTTCCGGTCGAGCCTAGCCAGCACCCCCCCCCTCCCACCTCCTGATTGCTCGTCACCCTCATCTGCTTCAGTTTCCCAAAGGTGGGGTTAGGCATCATTTTCTGCCCTCTTTATCATAGCAAAATAATACATGTGTCAGCTTTCGACACTATATCACAGTTAAGTTACTAACACGTGGAACCACTGTATATAGAATGAAAAATGGTTACAGTGAATTTTTCTCTCTTTCACCCACAATCCAGCCCCCTGAAAGTGGGAACGACAATCAACTGGCCATTTGGTTAAAAAGGCTGAGGACCCCTGAATTACAGTGACTGCAATAATGTAGACCAGTTGGTCTCACAAAGTAAAATTTATTCAAGGGTAATGCTTATTTTCTGAGTGTGTGTGTTCCGAATATCCATCCATCTTCTAACCCCTTATTCCAGTCAGGGTCGTGGGCCTATAACAGTCAGTATAGGCCACACCCCGGACAGGATGCCAGTCCACTACCAGGCACATAATCATTGCAGGTGATTCAGATGCAGTGGTTTGCAAATAGGATCAACTGGAAGAAACCCTCACCCACTGAGAGCCCCGCCCACGGCGGCCCCCCTCACCTGCCGGCACATGAGCGCCAGCCGCTCCCTGAGCTGTGAGAGCTCCACTCTCTGCCGCTCGATCTCTGCCTCCCTCTGCCGCTCACAGTCCCCATCCTCCAGGAGAGAAGAGGGACCGTTGGTCAGCCTCTGCGTCCCGAGAAGGCAGAGACGGCAAGCTCACGGGACGAAGGCCAGTGCGCACACAGCCACACACGCTGTCATCCCTCACACACACACACACACAGATACACAGAAACACCAGCTCACCTCTCTGCCACCATCCAGCCCCTGCTGCCGTTTTATTTGGTCTCTTAATGTCAGAACCTGGTGAGGAGAGAGGGAGGGTGACCCCGTGCCGATATGACAGACAGATGCCGGGCGGAGAAGGAGAGGAAGGGTTACCTCTTGTGAAGAAGATTCCAGCTCTTCCTCCAAAACCGCCACCCGTTCCAAAGCGACCCGAAGCCTCTCTCTGACCTGTCAGGAAGGAGAGCGCTCAGCGTAAGCCAAGCACAGAGCCTGACGACATGTCACGTCAGGAAGAACACGTCTGCAGTGCCTCACCTTCTCGTCCAGCGCTTTGTGGTGCTCGAACAGTGACTTCAGAGCCTTCAGCACCTCCACCTCACTGGACACGCCGGCCGGAGACTGGGCCTGCCGCTTAACCACCGTCATGCGCAGGCTGCGCTCGTGCCGGGACACCAGACACTCCAGGTGCTCCAGGAGAAGCTGCAGAAAAGAGAGGAGAACGAACAGTGAGCACAGGGGCACCTGACTGCGCCCAAACACTAGGGGGAGCAGTTTCCACGTCCGCCTGCGCTAACCCGCGTGTTGTTCCTCTCGGCCTTCAGCTCGCCGATCTCCTCCTCCCGCTCCAACAGCTGCTCCCGGCACACATTCAGCTCTTTGGTCAGCACTGCAAACTCCTGTTTGGCCACAAGGGGGAGACGAGTCAATAGGCGCTGCTGATGCAGATGCTGCCATAGAAGCAGGGGGAGCCGCAAGACACACAGACGTACTGCACTGCCCAGAAACACCCCATTTCCTGCTTCGTTGATCTATATGCATCAATTTACCATGAAAATCAAAAATCGCATGCCCTGGTTCTCTCATAAATGCAGTTGCGATACACATGTGCCGCGCTTCGCACAGTGTGAGTCACACATTATAGGTTCTTTAGCTGGCAGCGGGTGAACTTGGTGACAAGACAGGGATGAGGTAGCGTCCCTGCAGGTGACTGCAGCAGTAAACAGGGATTCTGTCTCCAGACAGAAACACACAGTTCCGTGAGCATCAGCTTCTATCCAGGATATGACCACAAACTTGAAAAGGAAACAGTAATACACGGCAGTACGCAGAGAGATTCCATGGTTGCAACATCTGGGATATGCACACTATATTCTTCGGTTAGCGTCTATCCTGGAGTAAGGACTTATGATGCATCGGGAAATTGAAAGCGACCTCAGTGAAACCTAATGAACTAGAAGTATGATGACTTGTAAAGGTCCGTGAAGATCTGTGAGGGTCTGTGAATGTCTGTCAGAGTCTGTGAAGGTTTTGGAAGGTTTGTAAAACATTGTGGGACTCTGTGAAGCATTGTGAGGGTCTGAGAAGGTCTGTGATGGATTGTAAGGATCTGTGAGAATCTGTCATGGTTTATAAAGGTCTGTGAAGGTCTACAAGGTCGTGTAATCTCCTGAAAGATAGAGCCTCAAGTAAAACTCCCACTGCAACCAAACGAGACCCTTAATGTTTACCAAGACTGCCGGGGCGCAAAAGGGATACTGGTTCCATTGTGCCATCACAGTGAAACACTGTGGAACTGGAAGTGTCCCCTGCATGTTCACAAGTCAACAGAGAAAACTGCTGGACTGAGTCAGAGTGGCTCTGTGGTGAGAGAGACAGCACCACCCAGAGGCAGAGTGGGGGATGGCGTCACGGACTGTGATGCAGTTGGCACTATTATTGGGTGAGAGCTGACTTAAAATGGGCTGGGGTTCTTACTGATGATGTAGTGTGCTGTGCTCGTGTGGTCTAGGGCTTCACCTCATGCCCCTCATCAGTCTAAGACCCCAAAATGACGGAGAGGTGGTCATGCAGGACAATCAGTGTCTGACCTAGAGGCTCATTTTCACATTAACTAGTGAACCAAACCATCAACGTGCTGAAGCAGCATCCCAGGGCCCACTGAAGCTAATCATTTTCACCTTATTAGATAAGCCTGCCTCTGGTGCTATGTTTGGTTGTGGCTCCATCCAAATCATTATAGGTGACCAGTATAAGTGCTTGACCAAAATCCCTAAACACATAAACAAGCTTCATGCACACAGGTACACAGAGACACACAGCACAGACAGTGACGCACCTGTGGCAGGGCGATGGACAGCTGCCTCTGCAGCGACTCCTTCTCGTGACCCAGCTCGCGGAGGCGTAGCTGCGCGGTGCCCAGGCTCTCCTGCATCTCCCTCAGGCTCTCCAGGAGGCGCTCACGCTCAGTCAGCATGTTCACCATCAGCGACTCCAGGTTCCCCGTGCTGCCGCCCTCGTACCCGCCACCAGCTCCGCCCATCCCAGCCCCTCCCCCGCCGCCCCCAGCCGGGGATGACGGCCCCCCCGGCCTACCATCCTCCGAGATGGTGGGCATGACCTCGCACATCATCTTGAGGGTGGGATAAAGTTAGATGCTTAGCTCCTCCTCCCTGGCCTCTGGCTTCTTCTGCTCCCTTCCTCCTTGGTCAGTGTGGGGCTGTCAGATTCAGGTATGTGGAGCTCAGCTTAGATGCAAAGTCGGATCTGCTTCAAGAGTGCTAGTGCGCCTCCTACATGTTCGAGTGGCTGTTGCCCAGCCTATGCTCTGTGGACAGCAGTGTGCGGAGAACTTCCACTCTCGTTGGTGTCCTTGGTTCCCCTCAGGCTGTGCCGTGTCCACAGATGCCTCAGCACATGCCAGTGGGGCCCCAGTTACTGCCTGCTAGAGGCCCCAAAGCATTAGATCATCATGCTAAACATTCGAGCTGGACAAGGACTGATGCTGCCTTTCCGCAGATGCTCCGAGATGTGTCCATCTGCCAGAGAGCGAGGAGTCAGGAGGCAGCCCACAGACAGACTGGTGACTCTGGAAGTAACACCAGAGCTCTATGCTGTTGGTCCAAGGCTGGCGAAGGCTTCGAAAGGAAGAGAAGGAAGTGAAGGAAGGATGAAAAGGGGGAGAGGGTTCACTAAACTGAGGAGAACAGCTGAAAGAGACGAGAGAGAGGCAGAGAAAAGCAATTTAAATCACATGGTCCAGATGATGGAGCCTCAAGCACCGAGGAAAGGCTCGAGAACAGATACAGATACAGAGCGGAGGCAGAACAGGAGACAGGAATCACCTTAAACTGGATCAAGACACCAAACCATTTTCCAAATGTGTTCAAATAAGTTAGTTACAGAAATACAGGCGGTCCCCAGGTCCGTTCCCAAAGACTTTAAATCAAATTTGTAGGCAAGTCAGAAAAATAAATGCAGTACATAATATCAGTAATAATAATAATAATAATAATAATAATATCAGTAATAATAATAATTATCATTATAATAATTATTATTATTACGCAGTAAAAAAAGTAGATACTGTACTGTAGCCACACAAGGGTAGCCTTGAGCCAACGAACTGTAGAAGCCATGTTTCACGATGTACTGCATGCTTTCGTTATTACGAACCATTGTATTAAACCCAAATTATTAATATAAAGAGCTTTATGGCAGTCTGTTCGTAAGTCAGACACTCGTAACTTGGGGATTGCCTGTACCTGAATGGTAAATAAACAGACAGCCTTCAACTTAGTTCCTTAAAATTAATAATTCGGTTAGTTTTGATGATTTTTATTTCTGTTTTATCAATTAAATATTAATGTTATGTGCTACTTTGTTCAATACTGCAGGTAGATTAATCAAAATATCACAAATGAGCAAATGTATTGGTTTAAAATTTAACAAATAATAAAATTAATGAAATGCATTTTATTAATATAAATAATACTTGTAAATTAAAATTTCAGCCCTCAATTAGCATTGTTATTGATATCAATTGTACTGTAACAGAAACAGTGGGAGACACAGGATAAAGATACATCACAGAATCAGTAATCACGTACAGCGAACCTTTTCCTTAACTAGCAAAACATTATACACTGTCAGACCATTTACTGAACAGGAGACTGAAATTCTGTGGGTGACTCCCACCCAGGACTGTCCGCCTTCAATCTTTCTCTTATTCTCCGTCACCCTGGAACTTCATGTCCACCTTCAGTCTTTCTCTTTTCTCCATCACCCTGGACCTTCAGGTCGACCTTCAGACTTTCTCTTATTCTCCATCACCCTGGACCTTCATCTCGGCCTTCAGTCTTTCTCTTATTCTCCGTCACCCTGGACCTTCATGTCCACCTTCAGTCTTCCTCTTATTCTTCATCAAC
>JAODJX010000048.1:5206565-5219480 GCA_026776945.1 Isichthys henryi | reverse complement strand
ATTTAGCTCAAGTAACCTTTCCTCGTATGACATTCCTCTAAGACCAGGAATCATTTTTGTGGCCCTACGCTGCACCTGTTGTGATGTAAAACCGACACACGAGAGATGCCAGTTCCCAGTGACTCGCCAGTGGAGACGCACTCGGACTAACCAGTCGGCCTCTGTGTATCTACCAAAGCCAAGCTGTGACTCGCAGGTGGAGGTGCACTCAGACTAACTACGGCAGCTCGGTGTACAGTCAGGAAGATTCATATAACGCAGCATGCAATGTCCCCTCTGTCCTGGGAGTTAACTCTCTGAGGAAGCTCAGAGCCCCCCTCCATCAGCAGCAGTCTGCTGGGGGCACAGCAGCATGTGTGAAACAGGCAGAGACGGCAGGCAGGGCAGTGATGTGCTTTGTTTGCTCTGACACCAGCCCTGTGCCTTATGCTCCATTGTGAGAGGACACACACACAGTGGCCCCCCTCCCCCCCCCCACACACACAGACACACACACAAACAGCAACCCCTCCTCCCTCACATCGGGGTGCTCATGAATGACTTTCACACGTTTAGTGCAGATTCTTACAGACTTGTTATTCATTGCCTTTTAATTTTTTAATGAAAGTTTGAATAGAATAGAATGCAGCCAATCTGTCGCTTTTCACTGCCACCATGTGCTGGACTATGTGCCCCAATCAGACGGCAGCAGCTGCTTGTTCACTTACTGGAAAAGTGAAACTGATTCCCTGGCCATTTTAACTCAGACTGTTCTAATATACATGGCAGTGTGACCCTGCCCAGTGCCCCGTGTCCAGGCCAAACCCCTATCCAGGGCATGACCCTGTCTGGCATCTTGTGCCCAGGCCGTACCCCAGCCTGGCATCCCATGCCCAGGCCGTATCCCAGCCTGGCATCCCATGCCCAGGTCGTACCCCAGCCTGGCATCCCATGCCCAGGTCGTACCCCAGCCTGGCATCTCATGCCCAGGCCATACTCCTGCCCAGAGCCCTATGCCCATTGTACTCCAGCAGAAAACACAATAATTCATAGACAGAATTGATAACACGGCAGTGAGAATCACTCACACACAGCGTAGCAGAGCTTAGGGGACCCCCCCCACCCCCCTCCACCCAAAGTGAGGGTGAAGGGTGAACATGTCGGCAACCTTGTTAAGCAGCCTGCTAAATTCATGTGCTGCAGTTGTATTCAGAAGGGCCTGGGGTGGGGGGGTTTCCCGCCCCCCATTTTCAGGCTCATTTAACATGACAGAGGGCATGGGGCCCCAGCCTGCATGCTTTGTAAACTTAAGACAGCCACCTGCTGTCGGTTGGGGGGGGGCAACATTGGTCTGAAAGTGGAGATATTCGGTAAACTGGGCCACTAAAACCTGCACTTTGTCCGCTGAAAATTTAGGGTACAGGGCATACAACATACAATGATGGATAATTATATAACATAAAATGAAATGATGTAACTCCACCCTCCCTTTCTGATGTTATCTGTGTAAAAATCCCATGTTTGGAGGCAGATGGAAGGCAGCAGAGAGACCAGAGCCAGGCTGAGCACAAAGGTCACACTTTCAGGATACACTTTATTGGGTAATTGGTCAGAGGTGGTTACTGGAAATTAAACGGCGATATTGCATATTTAACACTGGATAGCCCAGCACCCTGACTTTCACCTTTATCAACCTACACTCATACTAGAGGAAAAAAAAAAAAAACAGGCAGATGACAGAGCATCAGGAGGGACCCAAAGTTAGTTCCACACACCTCACACAGACAAAGGAGGCAGTAACAGATCTCACATAAGGACAGAGACGCAGGACAAGCAGTGGAACGTCACGAGGAGAAACAGACACACGATCTCAGGGAGCCTGTGTGTAGCCGAGGACAGAAGCATGTGCTTGCTGATCCTGTCAGCGCCATACACCCCCACCACATACCCCTGTGCCCATCATCATTTAGAGTTATGGGTAAGTAGGGGGCGGGCGCCTTGCAGGGAAGCAGCTCCCTGATTGGTAGATGTCGCCACCAGAGTCCTGCGACTGGCCAATGAGTGGTTGTGTTTCTTCTGTCCCGGAAGCTGGGCTCTCGTCACTGGAACCAGGGAGGGGACATAGACCCAGCACCTCTTGAACCTTCACTGGAAGTTCCTGGGGTGGGGGAGGGTGTACATTTCACAGGTACAAAGGTAATGGACTGCATCCTGAAAGATTGCTGATGTTGCATGTCAGTAACCACTAGTGTAGCATGTCAATACAATGAGGAAAAAGCTGCAGCAGCAGACTAGCTCACCTTGCAGGCGTGCAGCTGTCTGAAGATGGCCTCGGCGCCACGTAGCAGCGACTGCAGGTCCAGCTTCATGGTCAGGTCATTGATGTGCTGGAGACAGAGAAACAGAGAGGCGGTCGCAAGCCGTGGCAGTTGGTGGGGGGGGTGGGGGCAACCCTCAACCTTTCCCCCATCACCTTTTATACTACCTTTAGTATAGTGTTGAAGTCATGATCTGACCCAATCAGCTCCCCCCTCTGAGACTCTAGGATGGAACAGGCCATCAGCAGATGGAAATTGTCACATGGCAGGCCAGTCCACATGACCTGGAAGGATGTGCAGACTTAAAGGTAAGGTAGGTGCACCACAAGCCACCGTACGCAGACAGGAAGTACACTTCTCGTGATACGGGGAATGGCCCCTTCAAATGCATAGTTCCATTACCTCCCACAGGGTCAAGATGTCCTCAAAGGAGAACTCTCTCTTGAACCATATCAGTAACCAGCGGAAACAAAAGCACAGAGATCCACTATCTTGGGAGTCTAGGGAGGTGGAGCAGGGGAGTACAGGGGGAAAGAGAAAGAGAGAGAGTGAAGCAAAAAGAAAGGGCAAGGATTACAAAAACACATCTAAATGCTGCTGATTAACTTCAGCATCTGTGACATCCTTGGTTAAAATATACAATAAATCAAATGGTGCACCACAGTAAATGAATAAACTGAAGCATAAGCCCTAAGCATCCGCTGGCACTGGGTCAGGGTTTAAGGGCTGGGATCAAGTAACAAACACTACAGAGAATGGAAACATTATCCCGCCCAGACAGGGAGTAAGGGGGGGGGGGCGTTACCTAGGTAATCACAGAGCTCTGGGTCAATAGCCTTCAGAAGGATACCCAGCTGCAGTAGCTGCTGCTTCATGGCCTCCTGGGACTCCTCAAAGTTCTGGTGCTGTGAGACAGGAACAGACAGGAGGGGGGCAGTCAGACAGGGAGACTTGAGGACAGTCAGACAGGGAGACCTGAGGACAGTCAGACAGGAAGGGGGAACAGTCAGAAAGGGAGACTTGAGGACAGTCAGACAGGAACGGGGAGCAGTCAGACAGGGAGACTTGAGAACAGTCAGACAGGAACGGGGAGCAGTCAGACAGGGAGACTTGAAGACAGTCAGATAGGAAGGGGGAGCAGTCAGACAGGGAGACTTGAGGACAGTCAGACAGGAAGGGGGAGCAGTCAGACAGGGAGACCCGAGGACTGTCAAACAGGTAGGGGGAGCAGTCATACAGTGAGACCCGAGGACAGGCACACAGGAAGGGGGGTGGGCAGTCAGATGAGGAGACAAGAGGACGATTAGACAGGAAGGGGGTGCAGTCGGACAGCGAAAGGGACAGCTATACAGGATGGTGGGACAGTCAGATGAGGAAACAAGGGATGGTTAGACAGGATGAGGGGACAGTCAGATGGGGAGAGGGCAGTTTGACAGGATGAGGGGACAGTCAGAAGAGGAGATGATGGGACAGTTTGACAGGATAGTGGGACAGGAAGGGGGCAGTAAGATATGATGGGGGAGAGTCCAACAGGAAGAGTGATAATCTGACAGGATGGGGGAGTGTAAGACAGGGAGACGAGGGGACAGTCAAATAGGCTGAGGGAACAGTCAGACAGAAAGGGGGGAGAGTTAGACAGGCATCTGATCTAGGGACACACAGATTCCCAACAGGGGACAGTTAGACAAACTGAAGCACACAGACTGGGGGAAAGAGGGACACCCAACCAGACAATGGGAGAGTTACAAAGTCACACATTCATACAGGGTTAGGGTTAGGATAGGACCAAGTGGTACACAAAAAGAGGGGCACCACACCCTGCCCCCGCACTGACCACGAGCTCCATGAAGCCAGTAAGACACCAGAAGGACTCCACCTCATTCTGTGTGATGAAGAGAATGGGGGAGAGCAGGTCACTCATTCCCTGGACGTAGCCTGAGGAGAGGAGGACCCATGTAGGCATTAATGTACATCAGACATGCAACACGCATGCAGCCCCAAACAGCGAAACGAAACATACCCAAGTCAAAGTTGTACATGCAGTAGGTCATCAGGACGTCATGCAGAAGCATCAGGCCAGGGTTCTCATTCCCAGAGAAGAAAGAGTTGTGTCTGTCTGTTCGACTGACGTCTCGCTCTAGGATACAGAAGGAAAGCCATATCTCCATGACCATCCCACAGACCGATCAGCCGCAGTGCAGTAATCACACATGACCTCCAGCCATTCACATACAGTATGTGAGTTTGATGGACAGAAAGGCAGACCTATCAGGCTGCGGTATCCCCTGAGGAGGGAGTTCCTCATCTCCTGCTCTTCGCTCACAGATTTCCACTGCACTTTCATCCTGAAATACTCATCTCTGGTGAAGAAGGAAGACCGGTCATTGAACACAGAGGGACAACATGAACGAGACCCTGAGCAGTGGTGACACTCACGTCTTCACCCTTACTATGTCCTCCCTTTCCTTTGCCGTACTGTTCCAAGGATAGAAGCCTAAGAGAAACTTCCAGACCTCCTTCCGCAGTGATGGGCTGACCCCCTGAGGGAGCAGGACAGGCATGATTAAACCATCACACAGGTTTAAAAACAGCCATAGTGTCTGAAGGAAAAGGAAACACACCCCTCTGAACACCATCTCTTTGATCTTCTGAGGCTCCAGGACCCGTCCCTCAGGATCCAGAAACTCCTCCCACTTGTCCAGGGGTGGCCCTCTTTTTACTTCAGGTCTTGGGCCAAGCTCCACTCCCTAAACAGACAAAGAAAGTTGTAAAAAATCATACAATCCACAGGTGGGACCAGCAGATGGATGATCTCCTGTTGTTCTGACCTGACTGCATTTGTACCTGCAGTGTGGTTCTTATATAGAGTTGAGGGTGTCCAAGGTAATATGAAGTTTTAGGACTCTTACACAAGTTATAAGTTCGAATCCGGGCTCCTCGTCAGCTGCCTGAGGACCATGGGCGCCCTGGGTAGTGCGGCAGTGGGTCGAAGAGTCAGGGGGACGCAGGGCTCCACGGAAGAAGTTTGTGACCTTGGAAAACCCCCCAAATGTTGTGGCGTATGGATCTTGGATGAACCTCTGAGGAGATGGGGAAGGGTGACCCCGAGTTACACATCATTACACACTTGCTGCATATCACCCTGGCCTGAACTACACATCACCGCAAAACTGAGTTTCACATTACTACGCACACTAATTAACCTAAGCCAACCATCAATACACATAGCCCTGAGTTACATCACTGTAACGCAAATTATACACCACTCTACAGTATACACCACCTTAACCAGTTACACACCACACACACATCACCCTAACCAGGTATGCATCACTATGCACACACTATACATTACTGTAACCAAAGTTATACATCACCCTACACTATACATGACTCTAACCTGAGTTACACATGGCTATACATCACTCAACACACACAGCACAAGTCAAGCATCTTAGTACCTCTCCTTCTTCTGCGGCAAACTGTATGCAAACTATATGCAGCTGTCTATTAACATTTAACATTTCATTACACCAGAGGTGTATGGAGACATCTAGATAATTATAAGCATTCAGAAATAATTTTGTTTTAAAAAATGGGAATATTCTAAATGTCAATTAAATGATTTCCCAACAGAGCATCTGGAAAAATAAACTGGCTTTAGGCCACAGACTGAAAGTATGGAAGTATGAAACGCTGGCCTTTTCATGTCCATGCCTTCGTAAGGTGTTCCCCGAGTTCCCACACATGGTACCTTACTAACCCTTTGGCTCTGGTGAGGGCTTGCTGGTGACCTTTGCCAAACCCATGATGCTCTCAACCGACATGGCTAATACTTCAGAAGTATTCAAAGGTATGTCAGGTTCCAGGTTTGTAGAAACTTGCTAACTATCTGAGAAGCTGTGATCCAGGCAAATGGTGGCTGCTTTGAGGCCAGGAATTACAGGACATTTTCAGGTTACTAGAAAATTGTTCTGGTCCTCAATAGATTTTGTTTTCTGTACTGCAATGTGTTCGCATTTTCAAGTACTTACTGGAAAATACACAATGTAAATGATTATGGAACCTAGTTTTCCGCAACTTTATGCAAATATCTGACAGATACTATACTTATAATACACTATATATCATTCACAAATCACCACACACACACATCACCACGCACACACGAACGCAGGGACTCACAGAGACCAGGTCCGAATTGCTGTCGTCAAAGAGGTGGAGCTCATCGATAGACTGAGACAGAGCCTCGGAGTGGTGGGGGTAGGCGAGGAAGAGCCTCGCGTCCATTGGAGAGCTGGGATGGGGGAGCAGGGGGAGTCAGAGATGAAACACACACACCTGTACACCGACTCTATCATGTATAAAACGGTTTCAATATTCATTTTTCATGGTAGCGATTCTACAGCATGCAGTTTGCTCTGACCACTGAGGCTCATCAGCTACCAATGTGCATGCCTAGAACTGAGTACAGTCTCACACACACTGAGATCACTAGTTGAGAAGTGTCAGATAATTGATAAAGGTGTAGCCAGAGTGGCGTCTGGAAATACCCTGGCTTTGTGACAAATGAAGATAGTAAGCCACAAGACATGTTGAAGCTTGTGTGCAAGTTGTGCCACTGCACAATACTGAGAAAGGGGGCAACTGCCACAAACCACTACAAAATTAGTTCCATACAGTCTCGTGGGGTTTTGTTGATTAGTGTTGATCATTCAGATACAAACTTTTAGAGGCAGGGAAAAGCAACATATCTGTTCTGTTATGCACTGAAATGATAATATATAATTTTTAATTCAATTACTGCTCCTGAATATCTGAGCATGATTACAATGACTACTGATGTACTTGAAATTACTGTACTTTGACTGACAATGCAATGCAAAGGTGTTTTTTTTTTTTTTTTTTTAGATATAGTGACAGTTTACAAAAGGCTGTAAAGTTTTTGAAATAAACAAAATTGCAATTGAAAAATGTTTTTATTGAGTGTTTAGTATTGAAAAATGGCATTGATCTTCAATACTTGGTATTGTATAGAAATTTTAAATTGTGGTATTGTACCAACACTAATACAGACACACACATACACCTGTGTATGCACACATACAGATACACATACGTGCCTGTACACACACACACACACACACACACACACACACACACACACACACACACACACACACACACACACAGACATACGGGGCCAGAAAAATATAGAGCTGCAGAGCTCTCAGCAGATAAATGGTGCCCCCCCTGTGGAAGTGCAGTGGTGGAAGTGAATGTCCCCCCCTGCTGGTGAGCACCAGGAAGTTGCGTCCCAGGGAGAAGCGTGCACGGCGCAGGGAGTATAACTCGGAGAGCGGCAGCGAGAAGGAGCCCCATTGACCTGGAAGGGCACACAGCCATGAACAGCAGCACTGGGGGAGCAATGCTGGTGCACCAAAACACAGCTGACTGCTTCAGTACCGGTCTCTCGCACTGGGGGGTGCTCTCTTGCTTTTTTCACTGTGCTGATGACAGCCCAGTCTGGCTCATATCCTGGGTCAAAATTAGTCTCCTCCTCTCCCCCATCCCCATCCTGTGAGAGAAGGAAGCAGAGCTGGACTAGACACACTAACAAGTAAGTATATCATGAATGTTACCGATGATCCTCCTGCTAACCCTGACTGGTACATCGAAAGAATGAAGAAACATCTAAATAAAAGTAATTAAATAAGCTTCCGTAAACCAGATGTAGCTATTTCTCAGTATTTTCAGCAGTTTCTCAACAATACTTTGTGTGAATATCCATTTTGGTTGATTTACCTTTCTGCTATAGAAGACAGCAGGTGTACTTCCTCTTTGCTCCTCAAGAGGGCTCCACTCCAAAGCTGGTTCCCCACCCTAAAGAAAGCAATTATGTGTTATCAACTTTAAACAGCCCCATAACTATGGTGCCAAATTAGTCTAACATTTCCACATTAAGAAGTCCTTGCAAACAGTATTTTACAGGTCAATGAAACAAAGACATGATATATGGCTGCGGCTTTAATACTGTCTGGTACCTAGCGCAAGCTGATACCATCAACAACGGAGGTCCTCAGCTTATTTTGTTATGATGTCACACATTATTCCACTCCCCCCTTGGCTGATACCATGCCCCTACGCCAAATCAGTGCCAAAAGTATGAGACAGAAAAAATAGAATCGGAAAATGAGAAAATTCTGAAATTGAAAAAAAGATTTGAAACCGCAAAAAATAAGATCTGGATCTGAAAATAAAAAATCTACAAATGAAAAAATAAGACATCAAATATAAAAATATATATTCAAGTAAAAAATGAAAATAAGACATTGATTTAAAAAAATATCAAGAACTGAATCAAAATTATATTTAAACAAAACAAAAAACTTCCATACATATTTTAGTTTGAATACATTGTTGTATTTACAGTTCAACATCAAAACTTGAATTTTGTTTCAATTCTTTTTAAAAAAAAAATATCAATGCTATTGGCCCTGATTTTGCGCTATACATTACCGAACAGCCTCCTGTTTTCATAACAAATACACTAACAAAAATCCTGAATGACCTGTCAGTGACAAGATGCACTGGATTCCTGTGCCCTGTCAATCACCACCTGGCTCTGGCTGGCTGAATATGGCAGTGATTGACAGCCCATGATAATAACTCCCACTGGAGTTTTCAAAGTCACATTTCTGCCAATCACTAATTACTATTCTAAAAAAAAAATCACATGGATGGGGGAAGGAAATGCCAAGGTTATGATGCCCGTGGTGCTGGACACTGGGAGTTCACGCTCACTCACCCTCTCCACTATGCGGATGAACCCTGGGATGGTGGTCTCCTGGTTGCTCCTCTTGGCATTGGTGTGAAGGTACACACCCTCCTTCTCAAACACCAGCTGTGAAAAAAGCACACACCATGCCTATCATCTCAGCAGGAACACTCCCAGAGAATATATGCTGTGGAACATCGATGGCTCTCTGCATCATGTGAGGACGCAATGTTAGGTTTAAACCAGTCAGCTAAGCTCAAACACATGAATCCAGGA
This sequence comes from Isichthys henryi, assembly GCA_026776945.1. NCBI lineage: Eukaryota > Metazoa > Chordata > Actinopteri > Osteoglossiformes > Mormyridae > Isichthys > Isichthys henryi. The sequence continues at coordinate 5,210,129 of JAODJX010000048.1, read as the reverse complement.
CAAACGAGAGTCACCTTCCCAACACTAAAGGTGTGCCATAAATTTGCCTTTTGAACAAACTGAATCTATCTGCTGAACTATCATCCCCAAGAGGAAGCCAGCATGACAATGACAGACCACGATGAATTTAAATGCCGAAGTTTACAGGTTCATTTATCGGCGAAGGAACCAGGAACCGAGCAAATATCCACCGTTTTACACGGACCGGACCCAGCAACCACCATCTGTCTAACTGCGCAGGATACAAACCCAGAGCCTCAGGGAATGTCGTAAGCATTCAGGTGAGCATCACCTGTGACAGTAATAGTCACCTGCTGAATACGGGCGACTGGCGTCTTCATAACCCCGCAAAGGGACTGTCACTACTGGTTCTGTTGTAATGTGTAATGTTGGGACCAACTCGTACATATGTCTGACATTTATGCATTTTTCCGCTAATCAGGTGGATGGTCCATAAACTCTGATGTGTAATACCTGTCATTAAATACCGACGCCAGCAACTACGCAGCTAACTAACCAGCAAGTGACCCAAACTAACTGTTTAATAACACGGAAGTGTCCCCGACTGCGTGACCGGATTCGTGGTCGTCTTAAGAGATGCCGACTCGGTAAACCGGAGCGCAGACGGGAATATCGCTCAATACGAAGATTACGAGCGACTCGAACCTTCGGACTGTCCGCGTCGGCCGCCATTTCCGCCGCCGCTATGGCCTTAACGACGCAGCCCCGTTCAGTACGTCCATCCGCCTGGCTCCGCCCCGCGGCCCTACGTATGCCTGGCCCCGCCTCGTGCGCAAAACATCTGCCATGTTCTGCGCCGCCTCGCCTACGTCACGGAATAACCGCCAATCAGCAGGCGGCGTTTTTAATGGACAAACGAAGTCATGTCTGCCCGCAAGCGTACGGAACGTAATCGGGACATATCGCCATTTATTTAACTCTCATAATTACATATTTCAACCTCAGTATTTTGTACAGCTGAAAATGAAGTATATATTTTGCCGACACATATAGCATAAATATAAAAGCATGTGACAGATTGAAAACATTAGTGGAAATCAGTATTTTAATTAGTACGACTGAGCACCGTCTGTCCTGCATAAAATTCGGATGTACTTTTGATTTCATTGAGGTTTACATCTTGACAATTGTATTGTATTTGAATGAATTGTATTTATTGGACGCTCGCACACGCAGGGCTTTGGGAACGCGCACGTTTCGCAGCGTGTGCTACGTGCGCGTCGGCCGGCTGTAAACAGGCAGGCGGCGCGCCGACGTCGGCAGGCGGAGGAGGGAGGTCGCTCTGTGAGGAGACGGAGGCTGGCCTTTTTACGGGACGGGGAGCAGCAGATGTGAGTACGCTGGGGCCTTTGTCCTACCCGGTGAGGGCCGTGGGCCTGCAGTGCGCTCCCGGGGGCATAGAACCGGGAGCATTAGTAAGTATACTAAGCACTTGCGCTAGGTACCGGGCAAACAAACAAACAAACAGGGTGAGACGCATGCGCGGTCGGTGCTGCATGGCCCCCGGAGCGGGGAGTACCGCTCCATAAGGGCGACTTCGGGTTTGATCATGGTGCCGAAGGAGTTAGGAAGGGGGCTTGTTATGGGTGAGAGCAAATCTGGGCTTAGGTGACATGAACACCAAATCCGACGTCGTTGCGCCCCCACGAACATGGCGCATAGATTCCCCCCATATTTGTACGAATGATGCCTAGCATTTGCAGACGGCAGGCTCTTGTTCCCCGTCTGTGGTAATTGGGTACTCTTGGTCTTTCATTGAGGCATCTAAAGGAAGTCCAAGAATAGTCCTCCTCTTGCCATCTGCACCCTTCTCTCTAAATATGGTTGAATTGTCTTGTCTTCTCCCCCCAGGTGCTGTCAGGGACACTTGCCTTACTGTCCTGCAGTCCAGGGCGGACCTGGCCATCCGTCATTTGTTAGGTTTAACTTTAAACACTGTCTCTCATAATTCTTAATTTCCAAAGGATTTGGTTTATTCTGTCTCTCAGGGCTCGAGAGAAACAAATTGGTATTTGCACTGGCTGAAAGCTGCCTATTTTCCACCTTGAAAACTTGTGAAGAAAGGACCCCATACAGCAGTGTGTTCAGGAAGCTAATCACAGCAACCAGAATAGCATGTGCACAATCTCCCCATACTGTCACTGAACACCTGACCGAAGATTCCCCATTTTTGAAGTCTTAAGTGCAGATGCTTTAGTCAGCTAGTCCATATCACCCGCTTGACAAATCAAAGTCCAGATTATCATCCAGACAGCCATGGCCTCTGTGATCCAGTCTGACCCTGAAATCCCAGACAATTTCAAAGAGAGCTGGTTGGTCCTACTTTCTGCTGCGGAGGCCTACTGCCAGAAGTCGGGATGTGATCTAGCCATCATCACTGCTAACAAGAGGTTCCGGCCCTCCGCTCCAGAAGGAGACAGTGGCCGGGGTTGGGAGGGTAGCCGCAAGTGGGAATACTCCTACCACACTTGGGGCCAGGGGATGCTTGCAGATGCCACGCGCCGTTACATGGATGACATCGCTGTACTGCACTCAGCCTCGGTGCTGACAGCGCAGAGGCAGGCGCGCAGCGGTGTGGGCGAGGCCAGCGGGGCCCGCCTGGGGGCAGACGTACCATGTGAGCCTGGCGGCCGGGTGGTGAGTAGCATGTGCCCTTTCCTCTGCCTCTTTCCTTCTCCTGCCCTCTGCTTCCATTATAGCTGCCTGGCTGGACTTGTGCCTCTGCAGTATAGGGCCTTCATTTTCTCGTTGCCTGCTCATTTTAGAGCCTGGTGGGTGACAGTGGAGCCGGAACAGTCAGCCCCAGCACGCAGCTCTATTCGCAGAGCTACCCGTCAATCTACAGCTCGGCTCCTCCTATTGGCCAGCTGGGGGTACAGAATGCGAATGGGGAGAGGGACCGGGAGAGGGTTGCCATTAAGGAGGTGGATACCATCAGAGAGAGGCCAGAGGGAGGCGAGGAGGAGGAGGAAGAGGAGGAAGAGGAGGAGGAAGACATGGAGAGCAGGAGGGCGAATCTGAATGAGACAGCAGGTAGAGTTAATCATTTTCAGTGTTTTTACTGCTGGACAGGGAGGGGATTGGCAGTAATAGGTTCTTCCTGTCAGGGGTCTTCTCCATGGATGAGGATTCCCTGTCACGTGACTGTGAGCCGTTCTTTGAGTCTGATGGGGAGGAGGAGAGCACTGATGGTATGGAGGATGTCGTCTGTTGTTTCACTCTACCTTTTACACCTGAAGCTTGTGACTGGTAGTCTAAGGCTGTGATTGTCTGCTTTGTGCCACAGGCTCCCTGAGCGAGGATGCACCGCCCCCCTCCCGCAGCATGGCAGTGGGACACCTCCCCACCCGTGGACACCCTCCCTCCATTGCACGTTCTCTGCCTGTGTCCGTGCCCGTGTGGGGCTACCGGTGCAGCCGTACGGCGCAGGGAGACAGCCACAGCGGGGAGCGGGTACGTGTTCCTTTGGCGCGGGGCCGCGGGGGGGGGGGGGGGGGGGGGGGGGGGGGGGGGGGGGGGGGGGGGGGGGGGGGGGGGGCGGGG
>JAODJX010000048.1:5161021-5181496 GCA_026776945.1 Isichthys henryi | reverse complement strand
CCCCCGCCTGCCCCCGGGGCGGGGGCCGGCGGGGGGGGGGGGGCGGGCCCCGCACAGATAGCAAGCACTGCTGGTCACGTTCATGGGGATCTGAGAGCTTCAGGGTACTGATTTAACGCTTGCTGGGAGAAGAGGATCTACTCAGGGATCCTCACGTCACCTTGATGGGGATCTGAGAGCTTCAGGGTACTGATTTAACGCTTGCTAGCAGAAGAAGATCTACTCAGGGATCCTCATGTCGCCTTGAGCAAACTGAGCTGCTGGCTGCTTATTCACTATGATTTGTCTGAATTTGTATTGTTAGTCATAACTCTAAGTCCTTAATCGTCACACTGCTGCTGGTGAAGTACTGGAGGTGGCCCTAGGAGAGTCATGGTTACAAGTGGGAGGAGTCACATGGGACCACTCCCCCTTACTCCAGCTACGCTACTTTGCTATTGCTTCGGGGGAGACTTGAGAGCTATTTCAGGGTGGATCACTGGAGGTCTCACCCATGTTTTATATATCCTAAATGGTTTCTTTGTCTTTTTTCCTCCCCAGCGGCTAAGAAAGACAAGGCTGCAGCACCACCTGCTGGTAAGTTCTAAACATGACCGGCAGCAAAGCAAAGTGAATTTTTAAAATGGCTGAGCACAGGTGAGCTGTGCTGTTACCCTGTTCCACACTAATCATTTGCTTCTTTTTTTTTTTCTTCAGGCACGAAACCAGAGGGTGAGCCAAATCTGTGTTGGTGCGCCTCTGTGGGTGTGTCTGTCTGTGTGTGTCTGTATATGGCCGTGTGTCTGTGTGTATATGTGTAGGGGCGTGTGTGTATAACTGTCTGTGTCTGTGGGTGTATGTCTGTGCCTGCGTGTGTGTGGTCCAGGTGTGCATTACATTTGTCCCCATAATGTGATAAAAAGCTGTTATTTTGACATCGCGGGGACCATTTTTTTTCGGTCCCAATAAGGGGAAATTCAATTTTATAAAAATCTGTGATTGCAGTCAAAAAACTAAAAATGCCAAATGACTTGTATTTTGTTTGGTTACTTATGGTTATGGTTAGGACTGGGTAGGGGTTAAAGTTATCATTATTTGGATTAAGGTTTTTGCCCATACAAATGAATGGACAGTCCCCACAAAGATATGTGTACGAGTGAGCGGCTGTTTGTTCGTGTGTCTGTGTGTGAGCGGCTGTTTGTGCGTGTGTCTGTGTGTGAGCGGCTGTTTGTGCGTGTGTCTGTGTGTGAGCGGCTGTTTGTGCGTGTGTCTGTGTGTGAGTGGCTGTTTGTGCGTGTGTCTGTAGGCAGGTGCATGCCTATGTATCCGCCATCCTCTTTATAGTTTATCCAAAGTAACACCTTTCTTTCTGCTCTGTTCAGTTAAGCCCCCAGAGGTGGATGGTAAGGACACTGACTGATCAATCACAGAAAAGTTATTTCTGTGGGCATGTGACTGAGCGTGGTTCCGGTTTTAGTCGTATTTTCAACGTTTCACAGTTTTGCCCACTTTTTGCCGTTTATGTTAAAATCTGTGTGTATTTGCCCCAGTTATGAGAATATCTTGGTGCGTATCTGACTGTGATGGTATCTTAGTGTGTATCTACCCCAGCTGTGAGGGTATCTGTGTGCATATCTGCCCCAGCTGTGAGGGTATCTGTGTGCATATCTGCCCCAGCTGTGAAGGTATCTGTGTGCATATCTGCCCCAGCTGTGAGGGTATCTCGGTGCATATCTGCCCCAGCTGTGAGGGTATCTCGGTGCGTATCTGCCTCAGCTGTGAGGGTATCTCGGTGCGTATCTGCCTCAGCTGTGAGGGTATCTCGGTGCATTTCTGCCCCAAATGAGAGAGTATCTTAGTGCATATCTGCCCTGGCTGTGATGGTATCTCAGTGTGTATCTGTCCTGGCTGTGAGGGTATCTGTGTGCATATCTGCCCCTGCTGTGAGGGTATCTCAGTGCGTATCTACCCCAGATGTGAGAGTATCTTAGTGCATGTCTGCCCTGGCTGTGACCTGACTCAGCACCATATAAAGTGCCTTTGTGAGCTGATAACAACCATAGCACATTTCTCTTACGTGTTGGGTGGAATAAGTGACTGCCAGTCTACATTGCAGTGCTTTAAGAATTAAAACAAGGCTGCAGTGTTGGACATCTGGCTTAATAGAAGAAACCCTGTTTGTGTTGTCATAGAGGACATAAGCATGCAGTGAGTTGTAAGCTGTCTGTTTCTGTGTGCTATGCACTCCCAGACGCAGACTCACTCAGCTGACAGACAGTGTCACCCATGCCTCACTTTAGAGCAGAAGTCCGGCTATTTAAGTCCTGATGCTTTATACTGTTTAAAATCAAAAAGCTGAAAGCAGAGGCCCCCTGACTCTCCATTTAGCAGGACCACATACTGTCACATAGTTTCCAGTGTCTTATTAGCATTTTACTAGCACATATGTCTAGAGCTTTGCATGTGTGTGAGTGTGTGCAGGGGCGGATCACCTTATCTGGGGGCCCGACGTTAACACTGGTACGGACATTCAGGTGTTGCGGATTTAACTAACTGGTCCATTTTTCCTGAGGTGGAGTGGGGTTCTGATATTCACTGGTGCCTATGCATTTATTCCACCCTAAGTATGTTCACGTGTGTGTGTGCGAGAGCCCTGTGACGTTATCACGGTATCAGCTATCACACCGGCTTTCCATGCCGCCCCCCCTAATTGAACCCCTGTTGTTTAATTGTCAGAAGCGAGCACCACAGATGACGGTAAGTGATTGTCAGGCTGGCGGAGTGAGCCCGGGAGCCTGTGGACGTGTGCTCACCCTGGGTGTATGCATACGGTCCCACTGTATGCATTGGTCACAGTGTATGCATTGGTCACGTCATACTGTATGCATTGGTCACACTGTATGCATTGGTCACAGTGTATGCATTGGTCACACTGTATGCATTGGTCACAGTGTATGCATTGGTCACACTGTATGCATTGGTCACAGTGTGCCCACGTTCATTTCGAGGTTCGGTTTTTCAGTGTTGAACCATCTGGTCCTAAATCATTTTCAAACACTTCCTGAAATGACTCCCTCCCACATTAGCATAAGCCTCTCTTAGATTAGCATGAGTCGCTACCACGTTAGCAAGAATCCCTCCCATGTTAGCATAAGTCTCTCTCACTTTAGCACAAGTTTCTTTCATGTTAGTCTGAGTCTTTCCGACAATAACATGAATTTCCTCCAGATCAGCACAAGTCTCTTCCACAATAGCGAAGGTCCTTACCACATTAGCAACAGTCTCTCCCACATTAAGACAAGCGTCTTCCACAGTAGCACAAGTCTTTCCCACCTCAGTATAAGATTTTCCTAAGTTAGCATGAGTCCCTCTCAGACTAGCATGAGTTTGTCCCACATTAGCACAAGTCTCTTCCACATTAGCATGAGCCTCTTCCAAGTTAGCATGAGTCCCTCCAACATTAGCATAAGTGTCTACCACATTAACACAAGTCTCTTCCATGTAAGCACGAGTCTCTCCCACATTAGCATGAGTCTCTCCCACATTGGCATGAGTCTCTCCCACATTAGCTGAAATCCCTTGCACATTAATATGAGTCCCTCCCATGTTAGCCTCTCCCATGTTAACATGAGGCTCTCCCACGATAGCATGATTCCCTCCCACATCAGCACGAGTCCCTCACACATTAGCACAAGTTCTTCACACGATAGTCTGAGAAGGACTCGTGCTAGTATCAAAACATAATACAACAAGCACTTCTTTTCCCTTTTGTGTGTCACCCTGTCACTCAGCCACTCTATGTGTCACTGAGTTAGTGTGCCAGTCACCCAGAAACACAAAGGTCCCTTTTGTCCTCACCTATGTCTTTTCTGGTGGCATGACAAGTGGGATGACACAGTGATCTGCATGCCAGTGGACACATAGCTGCGCATTACAACAAAGATGCGTCTCACCTGCAGTCGACTGTCCTCCTGCACATACATTCAAAACTCTGACACAGAGAATTTAGAAGAGGCATTAGTGTTACTCTGTATTTGCTGTGTATTTGTATTCAAAACAACTGCTTGTTATTTTCTATTGTAAACATTTAGATATTGAACAAACGCACAGCATTCAGGGGGCAGCACTCGCACCTCTGTCTGTCGCTACATTCCTTCACAGGGTGGAACAACATGGAAACTAATGTTGCTGACACGGGAACTCAGGGGTCAACACCATGGCAAATGCTGACCGACATTTCAATGCAATTTTTACGATGGACATGATATCGAAAAACTTTTTTTCCTCAATCAAAGCACTTTGCCATGGACACACAGGAGTCAGAGGATCCCTGTAGGGACTAATGACACAAACATATAGCTATTGACACATTTACATAGCAAACGACATGGATATGTAGCTAATGACACATACCCATAGCTAACGACACAGACACAGTGGCTATTGACACTGACAGAGAGGCTAATCAGTTCCTTTTGCTCTTTATCTCTCCCTTATACAGAACTTCCTCCACATGGTAAGACACGTTCCTTTCCACTCCTCATTATGCTACGTATCGTATACATGTTATACGCATGTATGATACCTGTACTTGACTATTCAGAATAAATGCTATGGTCACCAGATTAGGACAGGATCAGGAAAGGAAGCAGTAAGTTGATACACATCTTGTGCTTGCCTTGTTCTCACTGTCCATCACCCACAGAGCCCACTCCAGGGGCGGAGCCAGAGCAGACAGAGCTCACAGGCCTCTTTGTGGAAAGACCTGAGAGCACTGTCGCCATCAAAGGTGAGTGCTTAAGGGTTATATGGAAGGCTGTGAAGCATATAAGTTTACGTCAGTTAGACTTATAAGGTGATATGGGATGTTTCTCCCAGGGAAAGACATCACATTTATAGCCAAAGTGGACTCTTCCAACCTGTTGAAGAAACCTGCCATCAAGTGGTTGAAGGGGAAATGGATGGACCTTGGCAGCAAGGCTGGGAAGCATCTGCAGTTCAAGGAGACCTACGACAGGAACACCAAGGTGCGTGCCCGTGTGCACTCATCATGACATCTCACATGCTACCATGTGTCCTGTGCACACAGTCTCCTCTGGCCCATACAGATCTATACCTATGAGATGAAGATTGTCAAGGCGGTGGATGCAGATGCAGGTGGCTACAGGTGTGAGGTGCTTTCCAAGGAGAAGTGTGACAGCTGCTCATTCGAGATCACTGTGGAAGGTGAGCAGGTCACACTACAGCCAGACAAGTGATGTTTCTTTGAGAAAAACAGTTTCACCTTTGCCTTTATTTTTTTCAGCTGCCCAAGAGGAGCAACAAGCAAACATTCTGGCAGCATTTAAAAGATCGTGAGTGTTGGTCACAATGTACCTCTGTGCACATAGAGCTGTCGCAGTTTCATACTGTCATTTTCTCCATCCACTTATAGGGGTGAGGCTGGAGAGGATGAAGGTGAACTGGACTTCAGTGTTTTACTCAAGAAAAGGTACGAGAGAGTATTGCTTCTTTTGAGGTCGAGCCAGTGGTGTTGAGAAAGCTGTAGTCACTCACATGTCACTCAAACTGCAAAGTATCAATGAAAGCTCCGAATATACAACCGAGCATAGTTATAGAAGATACAGGCTCGCAAAATGAATATTGCTTGTCCAAGTCTCAGTAGCAGCCGTCTGTTGAACACATATGGAGCTGTATGGAAGGGAAAAACTGTGAGACATGTAAATTGCTTTGGATAAAACCAAGACTGCTAGTAAAACAATGGCGTTGGCTTAACACAGTAGCCCTGAATTGCTGCTGCCGGTTCCCTGGCCTCTAACACTGCTTATGCTTATTCATCAAACCCTCAGGGAGGTAAAGCAGGAGGAACCTAAAGAGGAAGTGGATGTGTGGAACATTCTAAAGGATGCTAAGCCTTGTGACTATGAAAAGATAGCTTTCCAATATGGAATTACAGACCTGAGGGGCCTGCTGAAACGGCTGAAGAAGATGAAAGTAGAGCCAAAGAAGTGTGATGGTGAGAGGTCTCAGAGTACTTATAGGGACTAAAACCAGGGCAGGGCTTCCATGAAGCTAATACACACCACATCATGGCTTTTTGTAGGTTATGTGGAGTCACTAACCCAATATCATTCTACGGTCACTCACATGCAGCCTTCCTGAAAAAGCTTGAGACGGCCTACTCTGTCGACAAAGGCAAGAAGATCCAACTCTCTGTGGAGGTAGCTGATCCCAATGCGCAGCTCAAATGGCTGAAGAACGGAACCGAGATTAAACCTTCTGCCAAGTATGTGGGAAGCTGTCTGGCAGTGGCACAATGGATTGACACCAAATCTGGGGAGAACCTGCTGTCCTTTTTCTGTTTCTCACTGTTGTCACACGATCCATCCGTTTACCAGGTACGTGTTTGAGAGTGTGGGAAACAAGAGGACCCTCACAATCAACAAATGCACTCTGGCAGACGACGCAGCCTATGAGTGTGTGATTGGGGAAGATAAGAGCTTCTCTGAGGTCTTTGTCAAGGGTTAGTGTTTACAGGGCTGGAGGAGAACAACAGCTGCAGCCGTAGAGTTGGGATTGGTTAGCGGGTGGCTAATGATAGCATCCTTCATCAGCAGTCCATCTCACCCACAGAGCCCCCTGTGACGATCACAAAGCTTCTCGATGATGTCCACGTGGTGGTGGGAGAGAAAGTGGAGTTTGAGGTAGAAGTGTCTGAAGAGGGAGCCAACGTCAAATGGTGAGGCAGTGTGGAACCTTGCCGTGCCTGATGGTTTGTGACTCTGTCCCTCGAACTGCAAATCTCATCCTGTCTTTAGGATGAAAGATGGCGTAGAGTTGTCAAGAGATGGGAAGTATCGCTTTAAGAAAGACGGGAAGAAGCACTGGCTAATAATCAACGAGGCAACTAAGGAGGACATAGGACTGTTCCAAGTCTTCACCAATGGGGGGGAATCCAAAGCTGACCTGGAGGTTGAAGGTATTTCCTTAATGCCCTTACCATGTATCAAAACTATAGATTTCTGTCATTTTCTGTCTTCCATACCAGTCTCAAATAAAATTTAGTTTGCTTCATTACCATTTATGAATATACACCTTTAAATTTTATTGCAGTTTGTGTCAGACACACAAATCAAAATGCAAGCATAAGTGATTACATAATCTGCTAAACTATGTGTTAAACTTCTGAATGACAACGCCTACTGATTAACTTTTGTCTATTGTCAGAAAAGCCTGCATTTCAGTCCAGTTGGGCAGAACGTAAAAGCAAAGTCATGTGACTGTGTCTCGCAGACAAGGAGCTGGAGGTCCTTCAGAGCATTGCAGACCTAACGGTGAAGGCGGCTGAGCAGGCCATGTTCAAGTGTGAGGTGTCCGATGAGAAGGTGACAGGGAAGTGGTTTAAGGATGGTGTGGAGGTGAAGGCCAACAACCGCATCAAGATGGCCCACATAGGGAGGTGAGTCAAAGAGAGAGGGGATCTCTGAATAGCCCAAGAGACAGTAAAAAATACAAATGCCTACAGGCTGCGTGGCTCCACCATTACATACTGACAGGACAGTTGTGGGTAAGTTGTCATTCCCACTCATCCAGGATTCACAAGCTGACAATAGATGACGTGAAGCCAGAAGATGCTGGGGACTACACCTTTGTGCCGGAAGGATATGCACTCTCCCTCTCTGCCAAACTCAACTTTCTGGGTGAGGCAGAGGATTCGCTTTACAGCAGTGAAATGACGGTCATTCTTGAACACTATGTCCGTCCAATGGCATGACGAGGGTGATGCATGCAAACCACACACCATCAGTGTTACAGAGCAAAGGTGGTTCCGCAAGAATGATTTCCATGCACTATATGAGCTCCTAAAGTACAAAAGTACTAAACGCATTCATTTTTATCTCTATTTCTGTTCCAGAAATCAAGATTGACTATGTGCCTCGTCAAGGTAGGTGGAGGTCACTGTTTAGGTGTCTTGGTGTAAGGACTCCTCTTGCTTCCTGAGCTCATTCATCTGCTGTGCCTCCCCCATCTCCTTATCCTCCTCAGATCCACCCAAGATTCACCTGGACACCACTGGAAACATGGTGAACAAAAACACCATCATTGTCGTTGCGGGCAACAAGCTGCGTCTGGATGTGGAAATCACCGGAGAACCCGCGCCCACCGTTTGCTGGATGAAAGGAGACACGGTGAGGAGATAACCCCCCCTTTCGGATGTATAGCAGCTTGTTCTGGGATATGTGTCACTGTCACACTGCTGTGTTACAGGGGACAGGATGAAGGGAAGTGTGGTACTGAGAGTCACCGCTGCTCCCGTGAACACTAATATCTCCCAATAATATCTCATTTGCCTTGGTAGCTTTATATTGTAATAATGAGATATAGTGAAAATGTTCATCTCTCCAAATATAGACCAGCTTACACACTTAACTAACTCTGAAATTAGAAAGTTGGCTTTTTAATCCAAAGAGACTTACAGTATCTATTTACTCAGCTGTGCTAAGTCATGCGATGATCCCTTGCATACAGCAACAGGATATAACCTGGGCTGTCTGCTGGGCTCTCCTGCCCTTTCTTGTCCCGGCTCCCTCCACAGGTGATCTCAGAGACCGAGGGACGTGTGAGGGTGGATAACAGGAAGACACTGAGCAGCTTTGTGATCGAGGGAGCAGAGCGGGAAGACGGGGGCAAATACACCATCACTGTAAACAACCCAGCGGGCGAGGACAAAGCTGAGCTGACAATCAAGATTGTAGGTCCGTACTTGTGTGTGCCTCTGCCCATTGTCTTCATCCTGCATACTGTATCATCAGTCATCAGTACTGAGCTGACTTCATTTCACCTGTCACATGTTTTCCTGTTATGACCTCACCTTCCCTCCCCTCCCCCCTCCCAGACGTGCCCGACCCTCCTGAGGGTGTGAAGTGTATTGGAGTGGGGGAGGATACTGCCACTATCACCTGGGAACCCCCCAAATTTGATGGCGGCTCACTAGTAAAAGGTATTGAGAGTGTTTAATGACTATTGTCAATTAAAAATAAAACCTCTCTATGGCAGAATGCAGAAGTAGCTCAGCTTCACAGGGTACTTTGAAGAAGTATGAATGGAACTTGATAACTTTTTGAAATATTTTATTTTCAAAACCATTTGCCTGTTACATCAAATTTGAACAGGAAATGAGCGTGAATTGACATGGAATTTGACGTGGATGCATACAATTGACAACTTTTCATGGAAACTATGCAGTGATAGTCTGCTTGACCCCATCATTATTGGTTCCAGCTAAATTTTGATTAGCTTTCTTCCTGCTCACCATTCCCACATTGTCAGCCTGGCCCCTTTAAACCGACAGCATTCTGTATATAGGGACAAATGATAGTCTTATAGATTCTCTGTGGCGTGTTGTCATGGAGCTGTGATTACCTAATAAAGGTGGCTTCTCCCTGAGGAAGACAATGCCAAGAGTACAGCAGCCTGACGTATAAAGAATAAAGAGCCATTTACTCCCTCAGGCTACCTGATGGAGAGGAAGAAGAAGGGCTCATCTCGGTGGACGAAGCTAAACTTTGACATCTATGAGTCAACAACCTACGAGGCCAAGAAGATGATTGAAGGAGTGCTCTACGAGATGAGGGTGTTTGCTGTCAATGGCATCGGTGTCTCCCAAGCCAGTAGCACATCCAAGCCCTTCATGCCTATAGGTATGTAGAGATGCTATGCTCCTGTTCATGCACAGCAGTCCACTGATGCCAGAAGGTTGCATGTCTGTACTGCAGGACAGGTCCAGCTGTAATATCTTTCAATGAGGCACTTTCTACATAGTGCTGAAAACTGAGTAACATTGCAATCCTGGTGAGAAGCTTTGGTTAAAAGCATTTCCTGTAAAAAGGTCCATCTATTCCAGGGACACCTTTATTAGTCTATACTAGATTTCATGAGTGTTCTCAGTCAGTACGTTTACATGCACAGCTAAGTCGAGCTACGGTTATAGCTGGACTATGCCATTTAAGCGGACTACCGTCCTTGTCCCAGTATACATGTATGGGAGGGGAATCGATTTATTGACCAAAGTATGTCTAACTCTGCTACAATAGGTAGCGATATGACTCCATGGGGTTTTTTTCTGGTTGACCTTTTACGTCACAGACATAGAAAAATAATAAAAGTAATAATAATGGATGCATTGACTAATGAAGTGACACAAGCTTTAATTGCGATCTGGTTGGAAGAGCAGATACAAGAAGATCAGGATGGTATAACAAGAAATAAAGTATTTAGTGTAATATACTATGACAGCACGGTATTGGAAATTTTTCAAGTATTGCAATGTGATTTTGCTGTAATAAATATTGGGGTAATTATGAAACAAAAAAGGAGTTCAACATAAATTTCTCATGAACCCGTCTAGGAGTGATTTAAACAGCAAGGATGAAAATGACTATGAGTGTCTCGAAGATTGCATGCAGCACTCATGCAAAAGCTGCGGAGGTAAACTTTAAGTTGATTTTTAAACATATACTGATAATCTTGAAAAGGAATTATCATTAAAACTGCAAAACTTGCTAAGTTTTATTTTTCTATGACAGAATAAAAATGTTTTAGCGAGACGTAAACTCCCTGCACTATAATATCCATACCAAACTGGAGGAAAGAAAAAGCCTGATCTTAATCTAGCTGACTAGTGATGTAAGTATTGGAGATGCATAACATGCGATGCTAGTATTAATATTTCATATTGTCCAGTCCTACTACAGCCATTTCTTCAGTATGAAATACCCCGCCTCATGTTGTGATGTCATTCGGCGTCAGTACCAGTTTGAAGTACCGTATTTTTGGTCCATTTTAAGTACCAAAAGTGCGGTACCTGGTGCGGTGGAAAAGCACCCTTTAGTTGACCGGTGAATTGGACAGCTTTACATCGCTGTATATTTCATACGTACTATACATCCTCTGCTATGCTACATGCTTCTTCTGTGTACCAGGTGCCTCTGTTACTTCCGGGGGAGAAACCGTAGAACATGTGCAGAGCACCTAGGCCAGTTTGAGTCCGAACGTATAGATGCAAAAGTGAATCAACTCCCAATTGCATTACATGGCTGTCTTAGTTTGACTTTGAGAAATTCAATTTAGTACGATTTCAGTCAGACTAACACAATAATTCTGTTTTCTTAGTGTGCATGTAAACGTACTGAGTGCAGTACTTTGATTAGAATTGTCTAATTAGTTACTTTCTTTGTTTGGTAGCTCTTGCTCCAATACTGCTGACACTTGTACTTGTACATTGATTGGAAGCTCAGCCTAGCTGCACTTATGCCTATTTGACTCCTTGACAGTTGTTTGTAATATGCTATTTGTATGTCTCTTTGGACAAAAACATCTGCTATATATAATTGATTTTGAGTGTGTCAACCACACACTTAAACATCTTCCTTTTCTTCTCACCGTGTCCAGCACCCACCAGTGAGCCAACTCACCTCACGGTGGATGATGTCACAGATAGTGCCTGCAAGCTGAAGTGGCGCCCCCCAGAGAGGATAGGGGCAGGGGGCCTTGACGGCTACATCATAGAGTACCGCAAGGAGGGAGGTGAGCTAGTGCTGACTCATAGGATGGAACAGATGCATTACAAGCTATTACTGAATGTTCTCTCAGGAAATCACTGACTCTTGGACTAGACCTGACTCCTAAGATTGTACTACGATTGACTCATGCCTAGAAACTGACTCCTTGAACAGCATTGACTCATGCCTAAAAACAGACTTCTTGAGCAGGAATCACAAATGGGCTAAAACTGACTCATGGGACAGAACTGACTTCTTGTTACAGACTCAGGGCACGGGGCGGATAGAAATGCGGTGACGATCCACTTAGCAGCTCTAAAACAACAAAGGTTTATTGAATAAATGGAACACACAGGGACAAGCACCGAAACAACAGGACCACTAGGGGTCAAAACAAACTGGAAAACTTAACTAATCACACGAAGGGAATAATAGATAATGGGAACAGGACTAGACAACAAGTAACGAAATAACAGGCGAGGTAGCAGCAGGCAGAGACAATCCAGAGCACCATAAATTAGACACTTCACACAATGACTTACTAGGGAAATGAACAAAGGCAGGCACTTGAATACACAGATAACAAGTACTAACAAAGGGCAGGTGTGAACAACTAATCAACAAGGCCATGAAACAACAAGAAGTAAATTATAATTAACAAGACCTGGAACCAGGGAACCTAACAAACACTAAGGCTTAACAACAATTGGGAAGACTAGGAACATAAGGCTATGCAGAACAGAGTAACACCAGGCACAACAAGGTAAATCAGAAGTAACCCACAGAGCTATGCAGTGGTCCAGGTAACAGGGAAACACACTAGGGACTTAAGCACACTGGGGCTGAAGGGCAGTGTAGGATAGTACAGACCCTGACACTTCTTTTACAGTTTGAAAGTCAACTGGTAATTGACTAACTGAGGTGGATTAAAATCCAGTTGGCTGCATAGATATTATCATTAAAGTATTTGTCTTATTTCTTGACCATCCTGGCCAAGGTTACTTTAGGAATGAGGAAGGCAACTTCGGCACCCATGCTGGGTGTGGTTATCAAGCAACTGTCAATCACATATTGGTTAAGCTGGCCGCTCTATTGGTTCGCTGAGGAATAAATTAGATGTCGACTGACAGCAGATGTTAATGTCACCCCCTGTGGGATTCTAAGCGTCATCGTGATTCTAGCTGAATCTGTCCGGAGTCACCTTCTCTTCTTTTGGCCTTCTTCACCTGTTCTCCCTCCTCTTTCTCAATCTCAGATACTGAGTGGGTCCAGTCCAACCAGGATCCTGTGGATAAGAACAGCTTTATGGTCCGTGGCCTGCCCACAGGAGAGAAGATGGATTTCAGGGTGATGGCTGTCAATATGGCAGGCCGTAGTGCCCCAGCCATTATGGCGCAACCTATCACTATCCGTGAGATTGTTGGTAAGTGACCCCACACCTACCATATTGCCTACCATTCCTCTCTGCTATTTCTGTTCTCACATACCGTTCCTATCTGGCAGAACAACCCAGGATCCGTCTACCCCGCCAACTAAGGACCAAGTATATAAAAAAGGTTGGGGAGAAGATTAACCTGGTCATTCCCTTCCAGGTTAGTCTGCCTGTTACAGCAGAGATGACAGTAGTGTTACTACATTCATCTATAGGGAAATTCAATTCAACAACAAGCAATCTTTTAACACTTTTATGGCTAACAGTCAGAAAAACTGACTGCCATATCCTCAGAAGGCCAAGGCTTTGAAGAATGCTGAGGATCCTCTTGTAAAGCAGTACCTCTCTCTCTGTCACAGGGGAAACCCCGCCCCAGTGTCAATTGGTTTAAGGATGGGGAGCCTCTTGACGCCAAGAAGGTATCTGTTCGCACCACAGAGGTGGACACCATCCTGTTTGTTCGCTCTACTGAGAGGGATCACTCCGGGACGTACATGCTGTCAGTGCAGATTGAGAACATGGAAGACAAGGCCACCTTCGAAATCCGAGTCGTGGGTGGGTTCCCGCTATGCTGTCTAAAAAACGTGCTGATCCCATTCAGTTCTCAGAGATATGACCTTTATGTGACAGCTAGCAGGCATCTAAAATACTAGTTAATCTTAGCTATTGTTTTCCAACTCTAATTCTGTTTACCTGCCCTCTGACAGAAAAGCCAGGTCCCCCCATCGCAGTGAGGGTGACAGACGTGTGGGGCTTCAATGCAGCTCTAGAATGGAAACCCCCTAAAGATGATGGCAACTGTGAGATCACGGGCTACACCATTCAGAAGGCCGACAAGAAAACGAAGGTGGGTGGAAAGGGTGCTAAGATTTCCTGGAAGCACCAACAGGAGACTCCAATGACCTCTATCCTCAATTTCAGCCTGAACCCCTGACATAGAGCACCGAGCTTAGGTATTATGGTGACACCATGCAGTGGGCCCTCAGGGTGTACTTACCACAACCCTCTACTACTTCCGTTTGCAGGAGTGGTTCACTGTGTATGAAAAAAACCGGCGTCCCAACTGCACCGTGTCCGACTTGGTCATTGGGAATGAGTACATGTTCCGCATCTTCAGCGAGAACATCTGTGGGCTGAGTGATGAGGCTGGGCTCAGCAAGGAAACGGCAGTCATCGCAAAGACTGGTATACTTCCTCCAGTTCTCTCTGCGGCTGAATCACAGTGAAGCCCATGCCGGCCGTTACCTCCCTACCCACCTGTCCCATTTTATTTAGGTCTGGCCTACCTGAAGCCTCCATACAAGGAGAAAGACATGCAGACATCCCCCAAATTCACTCAGCCATTGCAAGATAGGTCGGTCATTGCAGGTTATACTGCTGCAATAAGCTGCTCTGTACGTGGGTTTCCCAAGGTGAGCCGCCTCGTGTATCACTGTGTGGGTTAGTGGGTCCTCTCTGGTACAAACAAACTCATCCTTTTCTTTTTTTAGCCCAAGATCATTTGGATGAAGAACAGGATGATTATTGGGGACGACCCCAAGTTCCTCATGCAGAACAACCAAGGGGTGCTGACCCTCAGCATCCGTAAACCCAGCCTGTTTGATGGGGGCAACTATGCCTGCAAGGCCGTCAATGACCTAGGAGAAGACATGGTGGAATGTAAACTGGAGGTTCGAGGTATGGGGCAGGATTGTCGTGCATGTGAAAATGGGCAGGAGGTTTGGTGATACAGTGGAGGAATGTTATCATGTGAAGACTTAGACGTGGTGCCTTGTCACACTCGGTGTGATTTTCTAATGAGTCCCCAACTTTATTCCTTCTCTAGCCCTAACCATAGTGAAAGAGGCAGCAAAGTGAGTGAGGATAAGAAGCCCACCAAGGAGCCAAGGAGGAAAACAAAAGAGAATGAAGTAGAATTTGAAAAAAGTAGAATAAATGAGGCTGTAATCTGAATGTGTCACAGTCTGCTCACTGTTCCTGTGTTTTCTTTGTCCTCCTCGCAACACAGATGGGTTAAGCGATAATCCCCCATCCCAGCCGGTCTGCTTCCTGTCCCCATGTCTTTTTAGTCCTGCCTTAAAACTCTTTGGGCTGGAAACACACACAGGTTAAGTGATTCCTCTGTCCCAGCTGCTCTGCAGGCTATGTCTACATCTCACTTCCTGTTCATTCAGCACATATTAGCAAACCTATGCGTAGAGTGATAGGTAACCTGTGCCTTTAGATCACTCAAGCAGGACTCATACATAATAATATTTCACATTACTACGGCTTGCAATAATATTGTGGACAAGGGGTTAAATTGGGATTTAGTGGGGGGCGAGGACACTCTGAAGATCGGGGGCAGCAGTGCACTGGGGGAAAATGATTCACCTCAAAATAACTCCCAGATTGACTTGGGTTATGTCCACAAAGGCATTTTCTCATCATTAACAAAAGTATCTGCATCCATACTGAAACGAGAGAAAACGTATATGATGTGGTTATTAGCCTACATTGGGTATGTGCGCATTGACACAGTGATTAGTAAATTAGTTAGTTTTTCTGGGTATAATGAGAAATCCTTTATTAGATATTTGCACAGGTATAAGTACAGGTACATTGACAAGGGACATTGTAACTCTAAAATTTAATTTTCAGAAGAATATGGCTGTGAGAGTGTTTACAAAATCTCAGTTTTCCAGAGCTGAAAACTCCAGGGTGGTGTGTGTGAAAGGCAAAAATTGAGAATGTTTGCTTTTTAAAATAAAAATGTAGTAATGTTGACACAGCTTCATACTAGCAGTAGGGCCAGAGCAAGGGAGAAGGGCTCTTGTAGGGGATTCCTGACGGTCATCGCCAGCGGTGGCACCACTCACCCCATGTTAGGTCCGCCTCTAAGTGGAACCTAATGTCACGTTAGCTAAGATAGCCCAAGTGCCAGCCAAAGTGTCAGCTATCATACCAGTAACTAGCAAGACAGATAGCCTAGTTATACATAAATTGTGTGTTTGGTGATATTTCTTGAGCTCTTTGAAACGTTTCATTTGAAATTACCTACCTCTTCAGAAATAAAAACAGTTCAGTTTATGCCTGCTTCCTTTCTGTAGCTAGTTAGTGTCTCAGTCACAAGCTTTACCTGCATGCATGAACACACTGAAGGGAAGGGAAAGGATGAGAAAAAAGGATACGTGTTGAGTGTGGGGGCAGGCTGATTCAAGATTCAAGAAGTGTATTTGTCACATGCAGTTATACATGTACAACATGCAGTGAAATGTAGCCCTGAATCACTGCTGAGACTATGCGCAGATTTAAATAAAATAGATAAAAACAGATTTAAGAGACTAACACTCTGTTTTTTTGAGCGAGTATGTCGTTGGCATCAGCTGGAAGGAACGCTAGGCTGTAGCACATGAAAAATTAACTTGTGTGACATTATTATTTATGAAACTGCCAGATTTATTTACTAAGTGCGATTCTGGATCGGTCTGGCCTACTTTAACCCTAGATTGTGGAGGTTATATGCTGTAGACCCCAGCAACGCAGGCTAATCCATAGCTGATCACAGGGAGGGGTGACATCTTCCCCCAAGCCTGAGCAGAAGCTGGAGAACCACTGACAGCCAGCATCTGAACCAGAGCAGAACTCGCCCCAGCGTTCTCCAGCACTCCCATTGAAATCTGACCAAATTACCGGAAGTGCTGCAATGAAACACAACCATACCTGGAAAGTAGAGATGCTGATGATAACGAGTATTTGGTAACTCTTTTTATGAATGCCATTTCTATGAGAATCTATAAACACATTCATAGCACGTTATAATGCATTCATTCAGAATTACAAACATACCTATAAATATTTATAAAAAGGCATAACAAATTATAGCAATGCCCATTATGTATTATGAATGCTTTATGAAGTTTTCATCTATAATCGACTATAGGTACCTTCACAATGCAGTACAAAGCATCCTTAATTCTCATATTGGCCATTATAATGCTTTATGAAGGTATCTATAATGCATTATAGATGACAGCTTTTAGTAAAGGGTTACGAAGTATTTCTCCTGTTAACCCTGAAGCAATCCTCTTACCTTCACGGCATGACCTTCTGACGTGTTAATATGAGGCTTATCAACACCCCGTCAACACCACCCTATCTGGGGCTCCCACATCAGTACAAATTAGCTACATTTACACGTGCCCAAAATAAACACCATCCATCCCATTAGAGTGAACACAGAACACCCTGAGCTAAATGGACTCTGTATAACTCGAGTGTGACAGACAGCGGTTCAGCTGATAGACAGGAAGTAAAGACTGCAAACCGAGTGCTGGCCTGCTGCAGATACAGGGAACTCACACAGCTTGCTGCGGCTACTGCTGAAAAGACGCGCATACTGCGAATGAGTCAGATCAGCCAGCCACACTGCAGTACATAGATTTGACCAGCAGGAGCGAATTCAGGCCCCAGGGAGTCACCAAACCAGCCTGCAGTACCTCATTATGCCCAGTAGAGGAGGGAGAACCTTGTGTCGATCAGTTTCTATCTTACAATAAGAACAGAGTAACTGCATAGAGTAACCTGCCTCAAAAAAACTCTGCTTTTGAATTCCTCCTCTGTGTAACTGCATGCATTTTTCATTATATTAAACAAACAGCTATTTTTAGAATATTCAGAATAAGACTATTTTACAGGAAGATATAAATTAAGTCTCAAAGCTTAGGATTCCCCTTGATTCGGTCTAGACGGCAATTTCGCATGTCTTCAATAATCCATAACAAGAGAATTTGGGGATGTGTATGAATAAATGAACATCAGGTCTTAATGGCTTGAACGGTCACATAATTTTCATTCTGAAAAATGCTGAGGTCTGGTTTTCGTCCTGGAGCTGGAAAAAGTGACATCAAATCTGTTACCTTTATGTGAACTGAACACATACTACATACTGGTTCATCAAGAATGGGGTGAAAACATCAACAGAGATGGAAGGACTTTGCTGATCTGTGTCTTTTGGTGAAAGCCTGGAATTGTGGAGAAATTGTGGATCCCCCCCCCCCCATAAAAAAAATCCAGGACAATCTGATGACACAAAGCTCAGGTGACAGCAATATAAAATAATACAGACACCCTTTTGTATTTTCAACGTTAGTAAAAACATTTATGCAGCTTTTTCAACATTTGCGAATCCCATGCAACCTTCTTTATAATGTGGTCAGAAACCTCGCATTCTCTGATAATTCTCGATAATTCCCGCAACCGACAGACACTCCATTGCTAAAAGCTGAAGTTATTTATACTTCCTGTGGTGTCTCCCGAAACTTTCAATCAAATCATAACTTTTGCAACAATTTTATAAGGCTAACATGGACAAATTATTAGGTAAATCCACAGCCTGCTGTGTCTGTTGATACCTTGAAAGTAAAAGTGAGATTAAAAAGCCATTACAGCAACCATGAGAAGAACAGTTTATGCTGATTTTTAGGATTTTGCTAAATGGTTCCACTTCAATTCTCCTGTTCTCTTCAGAGCATATTGAGCCCAACTCTGGGCCATGGGCCCCTATCTGTCACTAGTGTCACACGTCCAAACGCTGAAGTGCGAGACGTAAACAGAGAGCAGAACTGCCCAGCATTACTGTGACAGCAGCTACCGGCATTAGCAGCAGATCATGCATTATTCAGGTACGGCGTACAAACATTTCTCTTTGGTGTTTTTCAGCATCCCTAACGACTCATAATAAATAATACAAATATCGACAATAATAAATTATAAGTGGGGTGCACTGCATCCCCCTGAGGGATCGTTGGTGAGTCTGGCAGAGTTAGAGCCGCCTTGTAATCCAGCAGGCTGAGAGCTCATCATGCATGAGGAGGATGTTCTGCTGGGCCTGGGGGAGCTGTGTATATGTCAGGGTCTTGGTGGGGGTGCTAAAGTGACCAAACGCCCCCCCCACACCACCCCAACCACAGGGGCCAGCCAAGCTAATCTCTGACGCATCAACACTCTCCATTTACATCTGTACTGTCAACCATCCAGTCTGGACCACTTGTTAACTGGTGATCCACTGTAGGCTAAGTAGGAACCCTGATCAGTTGTCCTCTCATCCACTTATCTTATATTTTATCTTGCTCTGGGTCATAGTGGGGCCAGATACCTTTCTGGGCAGAATAGGGCATAAGGCTGGGGAGCAAGTCCTATATTCCTCACCTACTGCATTCATTCAGCCGAATCTTTACTGCAGTGTGTGGGAGGCCACTTTGCTATAATCCCTGCTTCCATTCATGCATGTTTGAAGTCCTCAAAAAGGTTTGCTACCTTTGACATGACAGTCTTTCAAAATGGACCTCCCTCTAATGACTGACACACATGAACTAGCAGTAATTCATTCCACCCAATCCAGTTAAATCGGGAAAATCTACGTGCAGTTTATTCCAGCTAATCAAGCCTAATTCTACCTGTCACATAGCTGAAATAAACATTGTTGATGCATAGTATAAAACTACCTTTTGTAAAGCTTTTAGATATACATTCTGTTATGCTGCCAGAAAGGGAAGATGAAGGAATGGGGGTCACGCAGACAGACAGAAAAACAGATTGCATGTATGAATTGGGGTCATGAGGTACAAAGCCAAGCTCAAAATAAACAAATCGCAGGGTCCTGGTGGCATCCTGTCTATAGTTTTAAAAGAGATGAGGGATATTATTAGCCAACTTTTAACTTTACTATTTGTAATGAGGGAATCAGGTACACCAATAGCCAAAGGGAGAGTCCAAAAGAGAGGTTGTGACGGATGCTAGGGGTCAGGAGCCGGTGAAGTCAGTCCTACGAATAATGACGAGACGGGAGAAACGATGAGGACGGGTCTGGAGGGCAGGACGGGGAAGCCAGGTCGGGCAGGCAGGACAAGCAGGGCAAGCGAGACAAGCACCAGACAAAATAATGCTCAGTAAGGCTCATATACATGGCAACAATACTCTGTAATATGTGAGACATCGGTTCCACTTTAAGTAGCAGAGCGATTACTTGCAAATCGGTTGCAGCTGCCCTGCCCCGCCCCATGGGCGTGATACTATTCCAGAAATCGTTATCTGCTCGTGTGGTCTCTTCTGATTGGAAGCTATAGGCCAATCAGTTTAACTTGCATAACTAGAAAAGGAATGGAAACTATAATCCAAGTGAAAATGGTAGATTACCTGGATTCAAATTACATTCTGAGGGATGGCCAACATGGATTTAGGAGAGGTAGATCCTGTTTTACTAATTTGCCTTCTTTGAGGAAGCTATAAGAGAAATTGATCACAAAAAGGCCTACGATGTGATCTACATAGGTTTCCAGAAGGCCTTTGATGTTGTCCCCCACAAACAAATCTTGCTTAAGCTCAAAGCTGCAGGGATTTTAGGAACTGCAGCCGCTTGGATCGAAAACTGGTTAACAGACAGGACGCAGCGAGTAGTTATTAGAGGCACAATGTCACAGTGGGCCTGCGTTCATAGTGGGGTACCGCAGGGTTCAATTTTAG
>JAODJX010000048.1:5143959-5159465 GCA_026776945.1 Isichthys henryi | reverse complement strand
GTGACTGTCACACACACTCACTGAGTGTCATACACGCTCACTGATTGACTGTCATACATGTTAACTGACAGTGACTGTCACACACACTCACTGAGTGTCATACACGCTCACTGATTGACTGTCATACATGTTAACTGACAGTGACTGCCACACATACTCACTGAGTGTCACACACGCTCACCGACTGTCACTCATGTTTACTTACCGTCACACACACTTACTGTCACACACGTTCACTGACTGACTGTCACACATTTACTGACTGTCACACACACTCACTGACTGATTGTCACTCATGTTTACTGACTGTCACACACACTTACTGTCACACACATTCACTGACTGACTGTCACACATGTTTACTGATTGTCACAACCACTCACTGACTGTCACTCTTGTTAACTGATTTACTGTCACACACGCTCACTGACTGACTGTCACACACAATCATTGAGTGTCACACACTCACTAACTGTCACACATGTTAACTAGCTTACTGACTGTCACACACAGTCACTGACTGTCACTCATGTTAACTGACTTTCTGTCACACATGCAAACTAACGTACTGTCACACATTGACTGTCAGACAAGCTCACTGACTGTTATACACACACTGATTGACTGTCACACATGTCAGCTGACATTTTGCCTGTCATACTGTGACGCACAAACACACACATTTTTGTATTCATATCTTTGAGGGAACTTTCCATTCATTACTAAGGGAAAAACTCTAATCACAACAATGTCAGCCTTATTCCCTAACCAACCCTTAACCATAAGTAATCAAACAAAATACAACATTTTTGGCATTTGTAGTTTTTTGAGCGCAGTCACAGATTTTAATAAAATTGAGTTTCCGCTTGTGGTGGTCCACACAACATCAAAATAACAGGTTTTTGGTCCCCACAATGTAATATATACATAACCCCCTCATACACACACGCTCACACACACACGGGTTTATAATTATATCTTTTGGGCACTCTCCATTCCTTTATATGGGGAAAACTCTAATTACAACATGAAGACCTTAACCCTTGCCCAACCCTAACCTTAACCATAAGTAATCAAACAAAATATAAAACTTTTGGCATTTTTACTTTTTTGATTGCATTCACAGATCTTTGTGTGGACCTGAAAAATGGTTCCCACAACGTCAAAAAAAAGGTCTTTATTACATTGCGGTCACATACACAAACAAACGCACACATGCACACACACACCCATGCAGTGTGCAGCACTGGGAAGCTGATTCCAGTGATGACAATGATGCTGATAATGAGAGTAAATCGACTCATTTCATAGGTGGATTGTTTTTCCAGAGCTTTCTGTGTTTTTTTTGTGTGAGCTAACTTTTCAAAAACGGTGCCTTTGGTAATTTAACTGAAATGTATTTTTCTTGGCTGGCCTGTGTTTGAAGAATGAATGAAAATGCTCTCAGGAGAAAGGAGTGGTGGTTGAAAGCTAAGAAACAGTGTGCATCTATGTCCACAAACAATCCTGAGATAAATACTACCAAGGAGAGCTTAGCTGTCCGGCGTGTTTTGTGTGCGGTGTTGGTCCTCACATGAGCAGCTTTTGTCATGGCTGTGGTCAGTTCCAGCTCAGAGCTTGAGATTGTTGGTATTGATGGCAGTGGAATGAGCTCAGAGTCAGTGATTTACTCAAAATACGTGCCAGTGGTGGCATGTTATAAATCAGTCACTTGGACAGAAGGATAGTGCCTGAAATACGGCTTACAGATGATTTACTTGTATTTCTGACATATGACAGCAGCCTGAAATTGGTCATGATCCCGAAGTGGCCAGTTCGGATTCCCCCTCAACGACTGGCTCTCTACCAAGGGTTTGCTGTGTCAGAGCTGTGCAGCTGGGAGGGACATCAATGACACAGGTGACCAGGAGCACCCGATGTCACTCAGCCCTGCTGCCACCGAACCTGTTTCTCTTCCCTGCAGTGTGTCCACACTCTGTACTCCTGTCCACATCTATCTGCCATATTTAGCCAGAACAACAGACTCATCAAAAAGAGAGAAGATGCAGTCTGCAGACTCGGGGAGCTGGAAGAGGGTAGACCGGCTGCAGAGTCTGAACACACATGCACACGCACACGCCCACATGCACACGCCTGCACCAATGCTGCTCTCACTGGCGGCACAGGGCAGACGGAGAGAGTGTGAATGCAGCAGTTTTCAAAGAGTGTTTGGCTGAGTTCAAACTGTTGCCATGGTTTCAAGATGTTTCCATGGAAACTCAAGCTGCCAGTAAAATAATTGTAAAGGGGATGTTTGCAGAGAAACAGAGGATGAGAGGGTAGGTATAGACACACAGACTGCCTGAACATTGCAGAACATTAGCACTGCTTGGGGGGGGGGGTATTTTGCGTTGGGGGGAGGGTGAGAAACATACTAAGGAAAAGGAGGAGAGGGCTATTTTAGGTGCCGGTTGTCATGGAAACAGCAGTCTCAGTATGGGCAGCAGAGTGAAGAGGCAGCAAACACATGGGTACAGAAACACGCAGAAGGGCACATGCATAAAGGAATGCGGCTCAGAGCGAATCGCGCGGCAAAACTGCAGCCACCCAAGTCCTGCCGTGGCTCAGTGCCCGCTGTGTGTCAGACACACACTCAGGGTGCGATGTGTGTATGATCATTGCATGATTGCTGCATGATTATTGTGTTGAGTGCATGATGATTGAACGGAATATGTGTGTTTTAAAGTGCCCCAGTGAGGCTCTGGGCTGTTTGCTCAGTCAGACTGCATGCATTCATCCCCACCCCCCCATCGGATGTGAAGGACAGAGGTGTTCCCACATTTCTCAGTCACCATGGCAACACTGCAGCAAGACAGAGAGGGAGGCCACGGCACAGAAGGGGAAGGGAGGTGGGAGCGTTACAGGAAGACAATGCTAATGCTAAAGCAGAGTGTACGATAGTGACGAGGCACTCTCATGTATAATAATAATAATAATAATAAATGTCCCTCCTTTTCTGTCCGGTCCTGTCCCTTCCTCCTCTTACCCTGCTCTCTTCCTTCATTTCTTTTCTAGTTCAATTATCAAAGATAATTAAATCTTTGTCAGTTCTCTCTCTCCCTCCTCTTCAGTTCTCTCTCCCTCCCTCCTGTTCATCAGTTCTCCCTCCTCTTTATCACTTCAGTCCTCCACCTCTTTGTCAGCTACCTTCCTGCCACCTCTGTCAGTTATCTTTCCCTCCTCTGTGTACGTTCACATTCTCTCCCTTCAGTCAGTCACCTCCCTTCCACCTTCTTGTCAGTTATCTCTCCCCCCCTCTTTGTAAGTCATCATTCTCCTTCCTCTTTGTCAGTCATCTCTCTCCCTCTCCCTTGTCAGTGCTCATTCTCTCCTTCCTGTTCTTCAGTTCTTTCCCTCCCGTCCAGACACACGTGTGTGTTATGTGTGATGTGATGTGTATTTCTGTTTGTCATCCTGCTCACTGTTCAATCAATATGGCGTCTTCTGACCTTGATCCACACTCTCATTCCCCCCAGAGGAAAAACAAGTCCTTCTGGGGACAAGCAGGAGAGAAGCAGAGAGAGACAGAGAAGCATTGTCAGGCGGTAAGAAACACCATCAGGAGAGAGAAAATGGTAAGCGGGCAGGAGAATGAGGGTTAGGGTGGGGTCTAACCAAACAGCCCACTGAGGAGGGATGGCGAGAAGGGGCTTGAAAGTGAGGGAGGCAGTGAGCAAGAAAGGGAGAGAAAAGACGGCAAGGGAGGAATGAAATAAGAGAGGGAGGGATGAAACAGGAGAGTGATGAAATTCTGGAGCAAAAGAATGAGGCAGGGATGAAGTGAAGGAAGAACAGAAGAATGAAGAAGCCCCTCAGGCTGAAGTCGCCTTGCCACTGTCAAAGGTAGGCGTGCCTTGTGATGGGAGATGCAGCCTGGAAGTGAGGAACGAGAGTCGGGGAGCAAAGGAATGAGGCAGAGAAGGAGAAATGCATCAAGGGAGCAAGAGAACAAAACAGAGAGGGGTGGGCGTTAAAGAATGAGACCAAAAGGGGGGAAGGGAACAAGGCAGCGAGAGAGAAGGGGAGTGAGGGAAGGGAGCAAAGACAGCAAGGGAATGAGACAGAGAAAGAAAGGGAGCGAGGGAGTGAGGAAACAAGACAGTGAGAGAGAAGTAGTGCAAGGGAGCAAGACGGGGGGAGTATGCAACAGCTGCACAAATACTGCAACAACTGTCCTCTTCTAGCGAGAAAGAATGACCTCCTTTTCTCATTCTCGATCTATCATCATCTGGGTATCCTTTATCGCCGTAGGCTAAAGTCCCCTCACAATCCACTGCTTAAGGTAAGCATGCCTGGGCACCCCCAGGGCTGTTTTTTAATGGTGTTACCTGGGACAGCTTGTAGTGCTCTTTCCATATCTGATGTTTTCCTTTTTTTTTTAGGGAGGGGGGCCGGTTTATATAAACCTTGAGTGAGTAAAATCCATCTTCTGCCCTTCAGCACTGCGTGTCCTTCATCCTGGTAATCTGGACACCACGTGCCGTCCATGGATTCTACTGTTTCAGGAACAGCATTGGCCGCGGATAGTATCCAGGATGTTCTTGACCCTCTTGAAGACCTGCTGGACTGTGCGCCATGTTCAAGAAGCACTAGCCTATTACTAGACCAGGCCTATCCGTAAAGATGAGACGGCTTAAACTCATAAAGAATGACCAGTTCACCATGTAGATGGACACACTAATATAGACACCTCTTTAACACACAGAAACACTCTTTTCAGTCAGCTCAGCAACTAAATATACACACACATTAACAACGTCTGCGGTGTTAAAGGAACTTTAAAGGACCACCATCTGTTATTTTGTAGAAAAGACTTCATTTTAATTCCATAAATTGCTTAGTGTGGCACATTAACAGAGATTTGATGATCAGAAAAAAAAGTTTGGCACAAAAGTTTGACCTTTCCCCAGAACATACCTGTATCATTACATACCTGCCCCCCTGGACATTGCAACTTTCTGTTGGTTGTAAAAGTGTCATAAGATACAACTGCAACAGCAACAACTCAGATGTTTCCAGAAGGATGCACAGGGACAGATAGAGCTCATGTTTAATTGCACAGAAGGCATGTTGCTGTGTGGTACGGTCTTTTGTGGTGTCGTGTATCGTTCCTGAGAGAAGAATGAGGTGAGAATGAGGAGGGGGCAGGAAGCGGGGGGTGGTGTCCTCAGCATCGTGTCTGTCTGTCTGCCTGCCTGCCTGCCTGTCTGTCTGCCTATCTGTCCATTTGCCTGTCTGCCTATCAGTCTGCCTGCATGTCTGTCTGTCTGCCTACCTGTCCATCTGCCTGTTTGCCTGCATGTCTGTCTGTCTTCCTATCTGTCTGCCTGCATGTCAGTCTGCCTGCATTCTTGTCTGTCTGTCGGTCGGCCTGTCTTTCTGCCTGCCTATAAGAGGACCTCACAGCCAAGAAGTGAGACTGAGGACCTTCTCTGCAAACACCAAACCGCTTGGAAAGCCGTCTTTCCTTTTATCTAGGGGCGGGTGAATTGGAGAAGGAACGCATCATGCCCCAGCGGCCTGGGTCACGCAGAGGGCGAGCTCCTGGTCACCCTGGAGGACCCCACCCCACCTAGCTCAGCGTGAGGGAAACACAGCCAGGGGGAGCTGCTTGCTCCCTTGTATCTCATACCCCATCTAGTTGGCTTCGGGGGGGAGGAGGGTCCCAGTGTCTGTACTAATAGACTCACAGCCCTAAGCTGCAAGAAAACACGACTGACTCACTCAGACTGAAGAATAATCATAGAGGAGAAAATAGAAAGAAATGACAAAAACAACAAAATGACAGGAAACCAGGACGAGGCAAAGGAAAAGCGGAAGGATCAGGCCTGTAATGACAAAGGAATCCCTCCTGAAGTACAGAGCAGAACATCGTGTCAGTGACGGCAGTGTGACGGCAGTGCGACGGCAGTGCGACGGCACTGCCAGGTGTGGATGGCTGTACACTGGCCTCTCTCTGTCTGTCTGGCTCTGTTTGTCCGTACAAGATACCACGTTTCGCCCCAGGTGAGGCTCACAGTCTCACAGGAAACATTCCCTAAATCACCCCCCCCCCCCTCAACCTACATAGCATCAGCTGCATAGTGTGTATCTGGGACAGTGATGGCTTCACACATGTGCATTGGAAATGCGCCTGAAGCTCTGCCACAGAGACACTCCAGCGTGCCCACAGGGGCCCCACCCCTGGGGGTGGGGGCGGGTCATGCGTTCCAGTTCATTAATTAAAGTCATTGTCTGGACAGAAAATAGCTTCACCTGCATTTCTCTATTAAAAACTAGCCAGTGACCCTTAAAGTGAATGATGCAGACGTGCAAAAAGGCAGCTGTCACACAAACAACAACCTTAATTAATGAACAGAGAGCTGTGAGCCAAAACACTGTAGACCCCGTAGGCCCCTAGAGCCGTTCTGCTAACTCCCCATCACTGCGTCCCGCCACTCAATCACACTCAGCCCGTCCACTGGGGGGCGCTGTGCAGAGGAGCTGCAGGATTCCCAGTTTATTTCATGACATTACACACAAATCTAAGAGCATCCTCAACAGTCACAGCTGTTGGGCGAGAAGTAAATGGTGGATAAACACTGACTTTTCCGCTTTGAGGGCGCAGCGTCGCCCTCTGGGGTTGACGTCTTGAACATCGCCGTACCCTGATAGCCTTGCTCGTTCTTTTGAAAAACAGCAATTTGCCACGTTCCATCGTGGCGTCCATCACACCAGGACATGAAATGCATCTCCTCCATCACATTCCCTGATTGCATCAGTTCTCAAAGAGATCCAGACACCTGGAACAGCTATCCAAAAACAGAGGGACACGGGCGTCTGCATATGGAAAGATGTCGCATGACAGGCTAAAGGTGTGGAGATCCAGGCGTCACTGGCCAGCACAGAGAATGGCCTCCTTTGCCAGCCACCAGCTCCCAGCCTTTCCCGTCTCTGTTACATTCCTTTAATAAATTTAATTAGTATAAATGGTGCAATTTCAATAGCAATTAGCAAGTGCATGTGAATCACTTTCATCCACAAACTTTAAATGCGATGGGAGTGACAGTGTGCACACCGCTGACCCTGCAGGGCATTGCTATGCAGACAGAGGGCTTTGGCCTCCGCTTAGCTATACTGTTCATTCTTGTTGCCGGGCAGCCACCAACCAACAAACCATGACAACAGAGCCATTGCACAATGCAGAAGCTGCATATGATGAACATAGTAACAGAAACAGTAGCTAAATACATTCTACAATACCAGAATTCCCCCAGCTGTCCTGCCCTGTGGAAACGACTCACTTTCCCAGAATTCCATGTCAAGCTGGCCCTATGGTGACTCCTTCTTATCCAAGAATTCCCCAGCAGGCCGGCCCATGTGACGACCCCACACTTTTCCAGAATTCCCCAGCAGGCCAGCCCTTGCAGCAATCTGGCGCTTTCCTAGAATTTCCCAGCAGCCTGGCCCTATGGTGAATACTCACTTTCCCAGAATTCCCCAGCAGGTCGGCCTTCATGGCTTCTCTGCACTTTCCCAGAATTCCCCTGCAGGCTGGCCTTCATGGCTTCTCTGCACTTTCCCAGAATTCCCCTGCAGGCTGGCCTTCATGGCATCTCTGCACTTTCCCAGAATTCCCCTGCAGGCTGCCCTTCATGGCATCTCTGCACTTTCTCAGAATTCCCCTGCAGGCTGGCCTTCATGGCATCTCTGCACTTTCCCAGAATTCCCCTGCAGTCCAGCCCCTGCTCCTGTAATGCTGTGTCTATATCAGGTCTGGGTACCTCAGCATGCTCAGCTCTGCAGGTTCCAGGCCCGGTCTCCACATGGCATGCTGGGAAAAAATAGGCATTCTGGGAATGAAGCAGACACACCCAGCGTCTGCTGCGGAGGCAGAAGAAACACAAATGAGACTGACTGGTGGTCTTAAGGCGGATGGAGTGGCCCCCCTCCACCCCACCAGCTCTCCTGCCAAACCCACCCTGGTACTGATGGGCACTGAAGGAAGAGCAGCCAGAGGCAGCAGAAAGAAACACATGACACTCAGGAAGCCTACGCATAGGATGCCCGCACTGGAGTGTCTGCTGCCGGGCCCTGACACCTCCATCCAGGGCCCTCATCCCTGTCACTTCCCACATCAAGAACAACAAAATTACACACTAAATAACCAAACATAACATGAAAACCCAGGGCTGATGACACTCTCTCTCATGACCCTTGACCCTTACACCATGCTCCAACAGCAGCTGAACCCTTCTCCTGGTTCATGACATCACAACTTTCTACCAATCAAAATCACTCCCACACAGGCACAGGTTTCTCCATCGCTTCGTTTGATTGGTCTGGCCATCCACCACTGTTTTCCCCCTCAGACTTGGGCGCACTTGCTTGGGAAACAGCACCATCCGCTCGGGTCCCCATCCTGCGTGTGATGTCATGATCAGGGCTGAGCTGTGGCGGGGGCTCATGCGCTGCGATGCAGCAATTTCACGGTGAGTTGTCATGGAAACAGGGATGGTGTTGGGCATGGCGCAGTGGGCAGGCTCCTGTCAGAGTCCCCCCCCCCCCCACATGGGCCTCACACCCCCCCAGAAGGCTTCTCCTAATAATAACCATAATATTAGCTAATCATAACAAGAACAATATTACAATTAAGAGAACAGTGGATTTAAAAACAAAAATAAAACAAAACAGGATAAAAATCAAAAACACCTGTTATTATTGTGACGGTTTTGTTTGTTTTCTATAATTTTTATATTTCTTCAATGATTTGTCCATTATTATTAAAAAATCCACAGGCTGTTTCAATCTAGTCCCTCTTGCACTGAGTGAAGGCGCTTACCTTGTGGAACACTGTCCTGTCTTACTTTGGCTGTCCATTTCCCCTGTGAGTCCTTATTGTGCTGTTCAGTCCCACTGTAATCAACCGAGTGTCATTCTGGCAGTTTCTGATCCTGACTGGCTGAGGCAGGTGCCATTCAAAACAAGAGGGCGGGACGAAGTGGACACTGCAGCCCTATCTGATTGGCCCGGGGCGGTGGTGGGTGGGGGGGGGGTGTTGGGGTGTTCCTCCTCTTTCATCAGTGGCCATCTCATTTTTGTGTTAATTTGTTAACCATGTACACAAAGAAAGTAAAAATCACCGAAGGGGCTGAACGCAGGGTCATTCCTGTGATTAACGAAGCCGTGTTATTGAAAGCTACAAACGGAATCACAGTAACACCAGGGCAAATGCAGGGAGACAGACCTGCGGATGGAGATGCAGACAGCGGAGGCGCCTGTGCGGTGTGAGCTCACGCCGTGCGGTCACGGAGCTCCTGTTGCCATGGCGACTACCTGTACATGGCGCAGAGGAACACAGCGGTGTGTGACGAGCGTGTCGCTAGCTAACCTTCGCTACCTGGGAACTAAGGCGTGAAGCGAGAGCGAGTGTGTGTGTGTGTGCCGAGGCAGCCAGGCCCGGCACAGCACCTCCCCAATCCGCTCTGTCTGGCACATCTAACGAGAATCACCTTCATAATCGATTTTAGGATAGCTAGCCGGCTAACCAGCCAAGGTTTAGTCAGCTAACCAGTTAACCGAGTCAAGGTTTGCCTTCTGTTTCATTCCGTTTCCATCCCCACTTCTCCTGGATATCAAAATAAAAAAAAAAAACATGGGCGACATAATATTTGTCATAATATTATTAATGATACCAACAGTAATAATAACAGCTGTATCGATAGCAGCTCTGATGTTCTTCAGTTTGTGGCTTGTTAAAGGCTCTCCATCACTTCTTTTCTTCAAATGAAAATATACTCTCATATACTGTATGTATTTCATAGACTCTCATATACTGTATGCATTTTAGCTTTGACTCGTTTAGAATTTTCCATCGTCTTCTCCTCATAGTTCCTCTCTTTCTCCTCCTGTTCTTCATCTTTTTCAGCAAAGTTCATTGGGTGTAGAGAAGGGAGAGGGAATGACTGACAAAAATTCTGAAAAAATAAACCTTTCTGTTGCCTAAACCCAAAGTGCAGTGCTGTATCATGAGCTGTGATACGGTCCTGTAGTCTGGACTAGGTCTGTCTTCTGTCAAAGGGACTGTATTATGGGCTGTAGTACCAACCTGTGGTCCGGACTAGGCCCGTGTTCTGTCGAAGGGACTGTATTATGGGCTGTAGTACCATTCTGTGGTCTGGACTAGGCCCGTGTTCTGTCAAAGGGACTGTATTATGGGCTGTAGTACCATCCTACGGTCTGGAATAGGTCTGTGTTCTCTTAAAGGGCTGTATTATGGGCTGTAGTACAGGCCTGTGATATAAACTAGGTCTATGTTCTGTCAAATGGGCTGTATTATGTGTTGTAGTACAGTCCTGTGGTCTGGAATAGGTCTGTGTTCTGTCAACGTGGCTGCATTATGGGCTGTAGTATGGGAGTAGTACTGTAGTACTGTAAAATACGCCTCGGTGTTTCTGGCCCACCCTAGTGGCTCCAGGGTGCTGATATGCAAACTAAATGAAAAGGCTTGTTTTTGTCCTTCCTCTGCTCACTTTGGCACAGTTCAGCACTGCGGTGGCACAGATAGCTCGCCTTGTTGAAAGGTCCACAGATTAATCTCACTGGTTTTTTACGAGCACTCGCAGCAGCAGAGTGCCAGTGCATCACACTGTCCCGTTTGAGTGCACACAGTACCGGCCCTTGGAATCTGCTGGCAGGGGGGGCGCTCTGCCAATGCACAGCAGTGTCTCTATGTTCAAACTGTATTGGATGCTCCCACCCCCCCATGCCAATCACCTCCCAACCTGTGCCATCAGAAGAAGCAGTACTCTCTGTTCTCTCTCTGTCCCCCTCTCAGATCTGTGTCTCCTGGACATTCTCCTTGGAGCTGCTCTTAAACAGCAGCGGCTCGATCTGAGGCTTCTGGCCTTTTCCCATCAGGCCCTTCAGGGAGCCATGGAGGCTCAGCGGGGGCAGGGGGGTGGGCATGGTGTTGGAGCTGGCACTGTTTCCGGAGGGGGTCTGCAAGCCGGAAGAGGGCATTGGGACCTGGCTGCAGGATATGGGAGGGGTCTGGGAGGGCGGGGAGAGCGGAGAGGGATTGTTGTTGTTGTTGAGCGTTCCCCCTCCTGTAGGCCCTGCCCCAATTCCCATGCCCATCATGTTGTTGTTGAAATGATGTGTCTTGTAATAGTGGTTAAGATGATCAGCTTTAGCTAGGTTGGGGAGGTTGACAAGTTCAGGATGGTGTAACCGCAGACTTTGCCCACCACCTGTGCTTCCCACACTCCCAGAATGCATGGTGGTTCCCCCGGAGATCCCACTACCTCGCCCACCGCTTCCCCCGCCACCGATCTCGTCCTCCACATTGATGATCTCGATAGCTCGTGCTGGGCCGTGGTGCTTGTGCAGCTGGTGCTGCTTCCGCAACTTATAGAAAACAACCAGCATCACTGCAGCCATAAAAGTGATGGCCACAAAACAGCCAATGATAATTTTGGTGGTTTTCATAACGTTATCGAGGTCAGGCATGTTGGTAATAGGTACGGTAAAGGCCTTCTCTGTAGACTTAGTAGCTCTGGGAGAAGAGGAGGACCAGGAAGATGAGATTGAAGAAGATGTTGTTGCCAGAGTCGTCCCAGCACCCCAAATATCTACAGAAGCAGTGGATCCAGGAATCCGGATGAAAGTCTCATTTATTTCCTGCCGGGCTGAATTCTCCTCTCCATTAGTCTCCACGGTTTCCACGGTGACAGTGGTAAAGTAGGTGTAGTTGATGCTGATGTCGGCAGCGGTTACGTTGAGCACGGCAGTTGCTGTGGTGTTGCCTGCAGAGTTGGTCACCATGCACGTGTACTGCCCCGTGTCCCGGAGCGTGACGTTGGTGAAGTTGAGTGTGCCGTCATGCAGCACTGAGATTCTGACCCTGTAGGAGCCATGGGTCATGAGGGTGCCATTCGGTGTGATCCAATTCACCGATGTCATCGAGGTTCCCGTTCGGCACTTGAGCTCGGCTGCCATTCCCTCCGTGACGTTCAGGTCAGTTGGCGGCTCCACGATCACGGGTGCATAGCAAGTGAAGTGGCTCTGGTCCAGCTCCCCAATATACCTTCCCTTTAGCACGGGTGGTGCATGGCAGCGAGCGCAGCAGGTGGTGTTACTGGGCACTGTCTCCTTCAGCCACCAGCTTAGCCACAGCACGTCGCAGTTGCACACCCAAGGATTGTGGTTCAAGTGTGCTCTCTCCAGCTGGTGTAGCGGGGTGAACAGGTCATGTGGTAGCGAGTGCAGGGAGTTGTGTGACAGGTTCAACTCCTCCAGATTCTTGAGGTCGTCAAAGGCATTGCGCTCAATAACGGACACCTGGGAGTGCATGAGCCAGAGCTTGCGAAGGGACACCAAACCCTGGAAGGACCCGGGCCTGATGATCTCTAGACGGTTGCCAGACAACTCCAGCTCCTCCAGCCGGATGAGCGGTGTGAGGTTGGGAATGTCCTTCAGGCCACACATGCCAAGGTTCAGGTAGCGTAGATTCACCAGTCCCACAAAGGCAGCATCGGAAATGTAATCGAGCTTCTTGAGCTCTCCCAGGTCGAGTCGCCGCAGGGAGGGCACACGGTGGAAGGCGTAGCCAGGCAGCGTCTCTATGGGGTTGTTGCGTAACCATAGCTCACGGAGTTTGCTGAGGTACTCAAAGGCCTGGGATGGGACCAGAGTGAGTCGATTGTCAAAGAGTTCCAGAGTGTTGAGGTTTGGTAGGCCGTTGAAGGCCCCCACCTCAATCTGCTGAATCTGGTTCTTTGACAGCTGCAAAATCTCCAGATGTCTCAGGTGCCTGAAGGTATCTGATTTGATCACCTGGTAGAAGGTAGTAATGAAAATGTTAAAGACACGGTGCACAAGAAGAAGATCAAAGAGAATGCGAGACCCTATCCAAAGCATATTTACCTGTATGGAATTCTCCTGCAGGTTGAGGTATCGTGTGTTGATAGATATACTTTCTGGCACCTCCTCCAAATTCCGTCGTGTACAAATGACTCGACTGGCTTGATTTGAACAACTACAGAGGCCAGGGCAAGATGAAGCAGCCCCTGCCAATCCTGGCCTAGGTAGGAGGAGCCACAACAGCAGCTGGCCCAGCAAGAGGAGAAGGGGAGAGGGGCTGGAAAGGCTGGTCACCGTGACGATGCGCATGGCAACTGGGTCATGACCCTCCCCTTTGCAGGTGTGCTGATGGGTCTATTCCAGGCTTGAAAATCCAGTCAGTCCCGGTGCAGGTTTTTATCTGTTTCTACTTCCAAAATTTTGCCATTTGCCAGGCTTTTAATGCAATTTGTTAATGAAGTAATGCAATAGTGATCTTTGACCTTTTTCTTCAGGATTTCGATATGGGAAAAAATAGTTACTGTAAAGGGAGAGAAAGAGAGAGTTAAGTACACATACTATAACCCTTCTGCACCACCATCAGTACCTGTTTTTATACAGCTTACTTGGAAGTACACCATACTGGAATAGTTTGGGAATGCAAACAAATCAGCACCTTCACAATGAGATCTTATAGAAGCTAAGCAGCCCAGTTGAACTAGGAACCTGTGGCACACTAAGTTAGCAAAACAGACATACACTGAAGGCTGTTTCATATGATGTGTTTCACTACCCACAGACGGACTGCACAGCACTATCCAACTGAGAACATACATACCTAAAACATGAGTCTAGCACAGGCGAAAAGGGCAAGACACTGACAAAATATTTCAGACACATGTTTTCAACAAGCAAAGAGCTAGGGAAACATTTGCAAGTCACAAAATGATAATCAATATTAAAAATATGTCATACTTTTAGTTTTCAGTATGTATGTCTGATTCATGTTCGCACAACAAACTCCTAGGATGATAAGGCTGACAGCTAGAGTTGATCCTACACCTTGCCATTGTAGTGAGTGGTCTAGCTAAATACTACAGCACTAATACTTGCTTCACTACTTAATTCCAGACTATTTACACTTAAGTGATGTTAGATAAGCACGTTGAGTGGTATCAAGCTGCCATCAGTAAGTGCAAGTACAGTAATAAAAGTGAGAACAGGTGATGTGACATGAATGAATGTGGATGGATGTGACATGGTAAGGGGAGCAGGCCAGAGATTGTGAGGCGCATGGACTACTGTATGGCAGTGAAAAGAGGACAAGGATTTACCAGCACTGATAAATGAGTACTGAACAGCTGCAAAGGCAGAGGGAAAAAAGAGAGATGAGTGAAGACAGAAACATTAATATTAATAATTACTAACAGGGAGGGAGGGGAGAAAATGAAGATGTGACAGGAAGTAAACCAAGAAGGAGGGGAGAAAAATGATGAGGTGGGTGCGTGCAGGAGGCGACGGGGAGAAAAACAAGGAGGTCAGGATGGAGTACAACAGGAGGCGGGAGGGAGAAAAACCAGGAGACAGGAGGGAGAAAAACCTGTAGGTGAGAGGGTCAAAAATCAGGGGAATGGAGAAAGAACAACAATGAGGCAGGAGGGGAAAAAATCAGGTAGTTACAGGAAGAATAACCAAGAGAAAGGAAAGAGAAAAATCAGGAGCCAGCAGGGATAAAAATCAGGGGGAGGGGAGAAAAATGAGGAGTTGAATGAATCCAGGAGGTAAGAGGGAGAAAAACAAGGAGGTCGAGAGGGAGTAAAAACAGGAGGCATACTGGAGAAAAAAACAAGAGAACAGAGACAGAAAACCAGGAGGTGACAGGGAGAAAAATCAAGAGAAGAGAGTTATAAAATAAGGAGGTAGGGGGGAGAAAACCCAGATAAAGGATGAAAACCCAGAGGAAGGAAGAGAAATAAGGAAGAGAAAGGGAGAAAAATATGAGAGGGAATAACAGAAGGTATGAGGGAGAAAAACCAGGTGGAGGGAAGGAGAAAAACCCAGAGACAGGAAGGGAAAAGCCAGGAGAAGGGAGGGAAAGAAAACCAGGAGGTGAGATGGAGAACAATCTGGAGACAGGGTAGAAAAAAGCAGGAGGTGAGAGGGAGAAAAACCAAGAAGCAAGAGGGAGAAAAACCAGGAGTCGATAGGAAGAAAAAGCTGGAAAAGCAAGGGAGAAAACCAGGAGGCGAGAGGGAGAAAACCAGGAGGGGAGAGGGAGAAAATCCAGGAGGTGAGAGGGCAAAAACCAGGAGATGAGAGGGAGGAAACCAGGAGGCAAGAGGGAGGAAACCAGGAGGTGAGAGGGAGGAAACCAGGAGGCGAGAGGGAGAAAAACCAGGAGGCGAGAGGGAGAAAAACCAGGAGGCGAGAGGGAGAAAAACCAGGAAGCGAGAGGGAGAAAACCAGGAGGCGAGAGGGAGAAAAACCAGGAGGCGAGAGGGAGAAAACTAGGAGGCGAGAGGGAGGAAACCAGGGGGCAAGATGGAGGAAACCAGGAGGCAAGAGGGATTTCCATTATCACTAGTTCTGTGTTCTGCTGTTATCATTGTTAAGGATGTTCCAATGAACACACCTGTAAAGCGCAT
>JAODJX010000048.1:5113236-5127872 GCA_026776945.1 Isichthys henryi | reverse complement strand
CATGCTGACAGCTGTGCCCCCCACCATGCCTGTAACTCCCTACTTACATCTGCTCCCGCATCTTCTTGAAGTCATCGAAGAGCTGCAGAGCCACAGATAGGCCTTCGGCAATCAGGCTGCAGCTCTCAGCCCCGCCCCCCATGAACCTGATTGGAGGAAACGGTAACAGGCAGAGACTGTTTCAAACGCAGTCACGGGGAGTGATGGATAGCTGCAAACAGAAAGCGCACAAAGCCCAGCTGTACGCACAGACTGATCGCTCGCTAAGCGCAGGAAGCACATACAGCACGGTTACACAATAGGCTTGTAAGAAATTACCGATACTCTTAAGTGCTGCAATATTATGTTTCATGATACTGTATCGATTCTCAAAAACAGTCTTGATTTTTAATTACATGCAAAGATTCATTTTGCGCATTGTAGAAACCTCTGAACGCTACATAGCAGTGCTGTAACCAATCCTCAGCCATTTGACTCCTTCACTCGAACGTTACAAGGGAAACTGAGAACTATGAACCATGACGGCACAGGCGCAGCGGCCCAGAGCTCTCCAAATGCCACTCTTTTGTTGTTTAACAATCCCTCTAATAATGATGAGCTACTGGTTTGTTTCACCTTTGCGGCATTTTATTCTTTATTTTGGGTTTATTAATTTTTCATTTTATAATGTATCCCCCCAATGTCAGACAGAGGGCAAGGTGGCAGAGAGAAACCCCCCCATAACATGAGCCTGGCCTGCTCAGCGGACTCTTACTGGATGCTGTCGATCCATGTGACAAACTCAAAGGCAGAGCTTGTAGGAGCGTGGCACTGAACGTAGGACTCGGGGGCACAGTCCACCGTGTTGAACACAACCAGGCTGTACTGCGTTCCTCCATACTGGCAGACAGAAAATTAAAAATACGTCGGACATATTTCTCAACACAAAGCAACAACCCCCGATTACCGGAGCGGGTACTGAGAGGCGGGACCAGAGAGGACACAGGATTACAGGAGAGGGGGCTGGAGGCAGGACAGGAAAGGAAACAGGATTACAGCAAAATGTGTTTCTCCAAATAGCATTCATTAGGTCTGTGGAACAGTGACTGCTAATGATTTTGCTACTTTTTTTCCATGAGAGCCATCGCTAGCCAGTTCTCCTGACCCACCACCTGCATGCAGCCCTTTGGGCACGGTCCTCCTTCTCCTTTCACATACCCCTAAACTTCTCGCTCACTAGCCCACCACGAGTGCCCTGGACCCTGTCTCCTGCACTTACTCACCCGATTAACTCGTCTCTTACAACTGGCACATTCCGCATTTAAGCAGGCTTGTGTAACACCACTGCTTAAGAAACCCTCACTTGACCCTTCTCAGAATTATCGACAAGTCTCCCTTCTTTCATTTCTGTCCTAAACTCTTGGACATACTCTTCTCAGTCAAGTCTGAATTTCTCAAGCAGAAATTCTTTTGGACACTCTCCAGTCAGGCTTCAGACTCGGACGCTCAGCCGTGACTGCCTGCCTCCCTGTTGTGCATGCCCTGAGAGCCGCAAGAGCTGCATCACAATTGTCCTTCCAGCTCCGACTAGACCTCTTTGCAGCCTTTAACACAGTTCATCATCAAATCCGGCTGAACACCCTTACCCAACTTAGCGTCACAGGGACTGCACTACACTGGTTCATTATATCCCTAGCAGACAGATCATTCCTAGTGACTTGAGGTGCAAGGGTGTCAAAGTCACATCAGGTAATGACTGGTATTCCCCAAGGCTCTGTCCTTGGTCCCCTACTCTTCTCTCTATGTTTCCTCTCAAGGTCAGATCATCCAGCCACACGGCTACTCTGGTCACCATTACACCGGTCTCTGCTCTGATCTCTGCATGCCTCAGTCACATCTCAGCCTGGATGACGGATGATCATCTCCAGCTAAAACGTTACAAGACTGAGGTGCTTGTCTTTTCTTCCAGCCCTACCATCCATCATGACATCTCTGTATGAACTGGATCACCAGCGCTGTCTCCATCATGATCCGCTAGGAACCTAGGAGTAATGATAGATTACCAGCTGTGCTTTGCTGACTACATAACAACACTCTCCTGATCTAGCAGATTTACACTGTATAACATCTAGAAGATCAGACCTTTTCTGATTAGGCAGAAAAGGTCTAATTAGAAGTGCTTCTAGTCCAGGTACATGTTACCTTGTGAACGGACTAGCATAACTCTCTACTTGCAGATTTACCAGCTTGTGCTGTCAAACCAACTTCATTGGCTCCCATTATAAGTCCTTGGTACTGTCAGTCAGATTCATTGATGGACAGGTCCTTAATTTTATCAAGAGGGGCTTCTTTAATCCTACGCCCCATCTCGCCCTCTTCTGTCAGCAAACCATCACGTGAGATGCGTCACTTCAGATGCTTCTCATTTGCGGTTCCGTGATGGAGGAATCAGCTGCCAAACCACGTCCAGCCATCAGATTCTCTGTCA
Source organism: Isichthys henryi (assembly GCA_026776945.1). NCBI lineage: Eukaryota > Metazoa > Chordata > Actinopteri > Osteoglossiformes > Mormyridae > Isichthys > Isichthys henryi. Next base: position 5,125,405 of record JAODJX010000048.1, on the reverse strand, counting down.
ACCTTAAAGAAATGTCTCAAGACCCATCTGCTCCAGAAATCCCTCTACTAGTCTAATTTTTCTCCATATTCCCTGAATGTTCTTAATCTTACATTTATACCCGTGCATTTTTTGCAAGCTCAGCCTCACAGCACTTGTGCCTATCTGACTCCTTGACAGCATGTATGTTTTAAATGTGCTATTTGCCTCACTGGTCCGTTAGATTGGACAAAAGTATCTGCTAAATAAAAGTAAACGTAAAAAGAAAACTCACATCTCCCCCAAAGTCGGTTTCTGCAGGGGGGCCACCATTGAAAAACCTGCGGTGAAAAGTAGTTTATATCCCTGTAACACTCACACCCAAGTGGAAAAACGCACAGGACAGAAAAGGCAGCATCTGAGGACAGAGTGTAAGCTTCAAACACTCACTCAATGGCCGGCAGGATGTAATGCTTCCTTAAGGACTCGAAGTAAGGGCCGAGGTTTGCGGTTCCTTCGATGACAAACACCACATCTGCCACCTGATTGGCTGCTGGCTTTGTGGGTGGGTCCATGGAGTCCACCCCACCACCATGGAAACCTAGAAATGACTGGTGAAGAATAGGATTTGCTGCTGTGTGTTCCATTTGAACTCAGAAGTTGGAATTTCTGAGTTGGGGTTCCGATTCGGAAAATCAGAGGAACATGTAAAACCCCGATCACAGAATTCAAAATGGCAGCTCCCTTCATCAACAGAAGTGAAAGTTGTAGTTATATACTGTCTATTAGCACTTATCTCTTGCGTCTCATTAAATCGGTCGTACACACAGTGCTGTCCAACCACTATCTGCGGACATGTTGCTACAGTGCCTGTATATGCAAAATATGACTTCAACTGGCATTGTTAACAATTACTAAAAATGAACCTGACTAAATCTGGCACTGCTAAAAAGCTTGTCGACTTCTTGTACTGAACTCGGTTAACTCTTGTGTGACGTCATTACCAGCTCCGACTTCCGACCTCCGAGGTACGTAAGCCTAACACCCACCACCATCAACCCAGAAGACGCTGGCAACGTAAAGGACTTTCCAACCTACACGTTCATCAAACGTATACATAAACACGCGTTAAAGACACGGAATAATGTTGGTATAATACAATCAAATCTAAGTTATAGTTAAACTGGCACTGTCAAACTACAGTATGTGAGCGCAGATCCCGTTAACAATTCATATTTACAGGGTAGCCAACTCCATTATAATTCTAAAATTAGCCGTATCATTAGCATTACGGTAGTTTGCAATCACTACAGACTATTTACAAGGTAATAAAACTGTTATGTTCGTGTGCATGTGTGTGCAATTTTGTCTCGAATTGAAAATCTCACCAGCCAGGTGAGCAAAGTTGGCAGCCCTGTATTTATGATGTAAAATGTTTATATATTATATACAAGAAAATGAAGGAAGTTTAAAAAGTTGGTAAGCACCTGCACATGACGGCCAGCACGAAGTAATATGAACTGGAAGGCCGCGGTGGAAGATCCAACGCTTAGCAAATCGGGTAACACACAGCCTGACCGGCGACTTGTACTTACCGTACAGCGTTCACTTTATTTCATAGATAGCACAACGGACTAGACAAATCTAAGGCCGCTCCCGTAAACGGCAATACATTTAATGATTTACGCAATGGTGATTTTATGAGATCTTTAGGTCTGGTCTCCAGCGAAGGCCGCAAAACACAATCCACAAATCACTACACGGCCATCGACTGATTTGGTCGGGCTCTGTAGTTCCGGGTGACGTCATACCAGGGTTTCTCAATCGAGTGACAATCACTTAAACAATGCGAGACTGCAGTCGCCGCGATGCCTTCCGTGTGACTCGAGTGGATTGTCGCTGGAAGGATGCTGAAGGGCGACAGAGACCGGTGTATCTTTAGCTGCTAACGGTGACAGGTAAAAAAACAAAGGGATAGCACACATTCAGGGCTGTCGAAGATTAATTGTGCCGATGTTGGTTTAGAATCACTGCGTGGTCTCAGGGAAGAAGTTGTAAAATAACCGAAAATAAAGATCAACGATACAGCCGTGTTCTGCAGGTTTCCTCTTGCAGTTATTTACATAGGGGAAATTGTGTCTCTAAATTTCTCTTAGTATGTGAGTTGGTGGCCCAGTCAGTGCTGCCCAGGTGTGTGTGTATTTGTGCCCTCCGTTTCTGAACGATGAATGAATGGATAATTGACAAAACAGCTGCACTTCCAAACCAAAACACTAGATGTCAGAATAGATATACAAAAAATTGCAACAGGGGATTACTGCTGTGAAAAGCCTTAAGGTGGCAATTTAAAGCAAAGCATTTAAGCAAAATCTTGTTTGTAAAAACTTTAAGATGTTTATAAAGAAGTTCAGTATTTTCATGCAGTACTCACCCCAGAAACTGTTCAGCTTGGTCCTGGACTTTCAAAACAAATGACTCTTCACAGAAATAAGCATTTAATTACTGAGTCACTTCCACCACCCAACCTGCAGTCAAGCATGACTTCATCCCCTCCCCCACTCACTTCAAAATTGCCAGGAACAACTATCTAGTTGTTTAAGGCAAAGCTAGTATGCACTGCTTGGTAAGTTTTGGTTAACCAGTCTCAGGTGAAGAAACACACACACACCCGTGCTTTTGGACACATGAATTACTGATCAGGTTTCTCTTGAGTAAGCAGTATAGCTTTGATTGTCCTATTATTATTTCATATTGATGATAAGTATGACAATAGATTATTGTTATCCTGAACACATATTCAAATTTAGTGAGTATATGACATTAATAACATTCTTCTCAATCTGCCAGCCCCAGTTCACCAAACTGAATGAGATGGATTCTATCTAAACAGTTCTATCCACAGAGGCGGTTGCTATGGAAACAGCACTCCCTCTCCTGCAGTGGTACTGACGCCACCCCTAGTACACATGTGTCACTACAGTCTGCCAGCGTCTGACACAGCGGCCGATGACGTGTCGTGACTGGGTGGATTTCTGACCCTGCAGAGATGGAGACGCGCAGTGGGAAGGCCAGCGGGTGCACGGATCAGGCGGGCTTCGTTTTAATAAAGGAAAAATCTGAGGGGAGAGAGGGAACAGGAAGTGCGGTGAGACAGATGTGCACCCCCGTGCTTGTCTGTCAGCCGCCGTTTTTCCCCGTTTGCTTTCATGCTGATACAGACTCCTGTGTGATAAACAATGTGGAGCAGAACGAGGCTGCGGGAAAAACCATGACGGCTTCCCCAAATGCTGCCCACAGAACCAGGCAGGGAACAAAGTATGTGACGCGTAGAGACATGAAGTGGCTTTGGAGAGAGCAGCGTGGGAACACAACTACGTGGCTGTCGCGCTCAGCAACGTGCTCACACGGCCCGGCCCGGCCCGCATAAAGACACGCAGGCCTGTCATCATCCTCTTTATTTCAGCTTGGACACACAGCCATACTCGCTATTAGTGACACTGCGAAAACTGGTCAATTCCACAAATTCACTGCTGGTCTCTGTTTCAAAACATTAAACTCATAAAAAAAGTCCATTTAAAAGGAAATTTTAAAAATCCACAACAACTTAACAATCAGAAATACCATTTTGAAGATACAGTATTTTACACTATACAGTACTAACAATGTTTTCTTCCTGGTAATCATGATTTTTTTTTTTAAGTATTCATTGGTAGTCTTGGTACAGTAAGTTTCTTATGACTTTCATTGAGAATCAAATTTTCATTGTCCGGAACTGACATCATTCATGCTGATGTGAGCATGCAAACTTGTTTCACCAAAGCCTTTCTGAGCCACTGGGACAAAGGAGAAGGGGTGAGAGTAACAGATGACATCACAGACAGCTGGGCGACAGACAGGTGATGTCACACACACACCTGGGAGACAGGTGATGTCACACAGACAGCTCAGGGACAGAGGTGACATCACACAGACAGCTGGGGGACAGACAAGTGACATCACAGACAACTGAGGGACAGACAGGTGACATCACACAGACAGGTAATACTAAAAGCTGTGACAACCATTGCATATGGAGTAAATTATTCCAGTGAAATATGAATCTGAACATGAACATTTGCTTATCTGGGGGTCACTATAGTAGCTGGATCACTGGTTGAAGATCCCGAAATTCAGTGTGACAGAACATTGGCATGATGGCAGCCTAGCTGAAATCTGAGTAATAGGAAGTAAACTATGAACAGGGTGACCCCCCCACCCCCTTCCCCAGGCTCATGCTGGCTTTTGCTGGTTTGGCAAATCAATTGCTTGCCCTCACACCAGAACACACATCAGGACTTGTGAAATCACACAGAGGGCCAGCACACTTACACACAGGCAGAGGGCGGAGCTGTCTGCATATGGGTGTGGCTCTGGGTGGTGCCTGAATGGGAGATGTCCCCCCCCAGTTAGGGTACGAGGTCTACGCACAAACACAGACTGAACAATAGCTTCACTCCAAGATGGGGTGGAGGGGGACACGGTGAACGGTAGAGACACACACAAGGTGACACAAAACACAGAGACGCACAGACTGATACACACACGACACACAAGCACAGAGATACACACAGAAAACGGCGACACCCCCAACCCTACACACCCTACGGTGTTTTCTTTTGAAATGAAAGAGGGTGTTCAAGAGACTATTCAATTTAAAGGTAAACATAAAATATTAAGTGAAATTCTGTCCAAAGGGTTTTGTTTCTACAGCCTCTGCAGACAAGCAAGCAGGTGCATCATTTTCTGGGTCCCCCGGCAAAAAGTCAAGGCAAATATGGTTCCCCCTGATGAGTGAGATGCACCGATTAGTTCAAATGGGAGGAAGACCACAACACATCAGTTCTATTGTTAATTTCTTCCACACTTAATAATTCTGCTAGTATGAAGATCTTTAATGTTAAAAGCCAATGATAAACAGTAAATGGATTCCTGGTAAATGATGAATACATGTAAGTGTGCTTCATGTGTGTATATATTTACACGTGTGAATCGTGGAAGTGGGTCCATCTGAAGAATGAAATGAGGCAGTTAGAAACAGTTAAGACGTCCATCGTGGGTCCTGATCCACAAATAGCCGTCACCCTCAAACACGCCTTCCCGTGACTGTAAATGTACATCCCACTGTGTGTGCTGTTCTTGTGTGTGTTTGATCAGTCGAAGTCCCCCAGCAGTCTGGCAGCGTGTTCAGCGGCGTGTCCAGTGGCCAGCTCTCTACTCTGAGTGTGGACTCTCCACCACAATATGAGGCTTGCTGGAGGCCATTGCACTCTTGGACACGTAGGTGTTCATGGTTTTCTCCTGCAGGAGGGTGACAGGAGGCAGATTCGTGTCCAGCGTGCAGGCCTGAAGATGAATGATGTGATGTGTGGATAAGCATGGGGCAGCCTTACCTCTACCAGCTGGTGCCAGTGCTCGATGGGTTTACGGGGGTTGCCCAGCATGGCAGTCCAGTGCTCCCGGCCGGGGCCCTCAGCATCTCCCCCCACACGACACATTCCTATCACCTCATTGTGGCCAATGCTGGAGACACAGTCAACATTAGGGATTAGGTTAGGGATAGAGTGACGGTTAGGGTTAGCATTGAGTTATGGTTAGTTAGGGTAACATTGGCATCGAATAAGGGCTATTATTAACATTGGGTAAGGGCTAGTGTTAGAGTTAGTGTTGGATTAGCATTAGTGTTGGTTTTATGGTTAGTGTTGGGTTAGAGTTAGCATTAGCGTTAGGTGACCTACCGTGGCCTGTACCCTATGGAAGCTAATCAGGGCTGTAAACAAGGCTGAACAATAACTAAATGGGGTAAATGAAAGCAGTTTGACAAAGCTGTTAAACTCCTGCCCTGGTGCACCATCATTACTGCTCTTACAGAACTCATAGTTTCTGAATTATATGGAGAAAATCCAGAGAAATAAGCGAAGGGGCCTTTTATAAAGATGCCCTCTTTTTTTCATTGTTGAGGTGCCATCTCCAAATTCTAACCCTAGCGCTGGAAAAAGGTAAGCAGCTCTCACCCTGCGGGTGTCCGAGGTCAAATTTGACACGTGACCATCTCCACTTCATGGATCTGGAAACGGGGCTCTAAAAACGCCCTTATAAGTCAAGCATCCAGCGGAAAAACCCCTCGCAACACACCCATTATTCTTCGTACCCAAAAATGAGGCCTGTCTTCTGTATCCATCCATCCTCACTCATCCACCCAGCTCTCATCACTCCTGTGCTCACCAATCATAATCCATGACAGTTATGATGATGGATACATTGTCGATGTTCTCGTGAGGGATGTCGAACACTAGGGCCTCATTGTAGGTCGGGTTCAGCGTGTTCTTCTTTATGGACGTCTTTCTTTTCTTGAGTCTCCGGCCCTCACATATCAAAGAGGCCTTCACGTATGGGTCTAGGAGAGCGAAGCAACGGGAAACAGGCCCATAAGCCGAAAGCTTAGCAATGACACTCATACAATATTCACTTTCAGCACATTTCAAGTACATAGGCCCTGGGCTCTCAAGGTGATGCCTGTAGCCCATCAACATCTGACCTCTCAAACCGAATGTTCCAGCTGTGCTATTTCAGGACGGATCATCGGTCATTGATAAGCTTATGACCTGAAAAGCCAGTGAGATCCATGGCCTTCAGATTGGAGGCCTTGATGATGGTGACCGTGAGTCTGCCAGCTGTGGGCAGGTAGCACAAGGAGAAATTCAGCTCGCCCAGGTCTGCCTTTTCCTGCAGGTGAGGGGGGTCAACATTCAGTCAAAGGGATCCAGCTTACATGTGCGGCATGGAAAGAAAGCTGAAACTGAAAGTGAGTCTCTCACCGAGGTCCCCTCCACGATGTCCCTCCATACCGGCTTCTCACCCAGTCCCTCACTGAAGTCCAGCAGGTTGTCCACAACCACCTGCCCAATGAGGTCATGCCTGGAGAAGCGGTCAAAGTCGTAGACGGAGAAATGCAGCTTCCGGGAATGAAGCTCAGCAAACGGGACGCTAAACTGGAATGTCTCGTTGAAAACTGGATTGAGGGTCTTCCTGTGGACCTAAGTGAGGGGAGAATGCGAATCCCACGGTGTGAGGCATTGCTGAAGAAACCTGTCATTCCTGGACACCTCATACTTCCCCTACAGGACTGAGAGACAGAAAGAAAAAACGGAATCGGTAATATTATGAAAAAAAACACACCTTAGTTTGAAATTTTTTCTTCCTATCGGGGAGCAGGTAGATCTTTACGTAAGGGTCAGAGAAGCCATTGGAATCTTTGGCTGCAAGGTCCAGAGCTTTCAGGATCTTGACAACTAGCTGCTCAGTGCTGTGGGACAGACAGAGGTAACACAGGAAGTGAGGGGAGATACAGGAAGTGGATGGGCAGTTGATAAGTGTTTCATACCTTGCATACTTTACAGGAAGATGCCCTGACAATGGATCACATGATTGGTATGCAGCAGCTTATTAGACATGTATCATGTCCCTAACACTGTCATGACACTAACACTAACCCTAACACTATCACGACACTAACCCTAACCCTAACCCTAACACTATCATGACATTCACTCTAATGAAAATGTAGTTGCAATTACTGCATAAAAGAGGCACCACCTGTTGCAGCTCCCAGAGAGCAGAGAGTGTGTTTGCAGTGATACAGTGGAAATGCATTTCCCAGAAGGCCTCTGCACACTGAAAATAATCGCCAAGGTATCACAGTGCCAGAGAGCTGCCTGTTTGCAGACAGGAGAGCTGCTTAAAGCCAAGAGGAAAGAGCAGCTTGTATGAAACACGCTCTGTGAGGTTTCTGGATTTGAGAGTCCACGTGTCCAAGTCCACGCTCCTCATAGAAGGGTGACCCTCAACACACCCACACAGTCCTCTGATCCTTAGTATTCATCACATACATAATTCATATCTGCTCACTCTCCACTGTCTACCATCAGCACTTTCCCCCAATTCAATGGCGCTTCACTCAGCTACAAACCAGAAAACACAAACAGAGAATGATAGTCGCCCATGGAGTGTCTGACTGCAATTCCTAATTCTGTTCAGGTTCATCATTTCCATTTGGCAATTTCCATGCTTCACAGCTCTGCACAGTTACAAGTGCAGTATATGTCAGTCTGTTGGCACACATGCAATACAGTCATAGCAATGTATCAGCTCACTAGCACACATGCAACACCCTCACAATAATACAGCATAAGTCACCCGGGTGGCACAAATGCAATGCACTCATAGTAATGCAGTATATATCAGCCCTCTGGCACACATGTGACACTCACAGTAATTCACAGTGTGTCAGTCTACTGGCACACATGCAGTACATTCACAGTAATGCTGAGTATGATAGCCTGCTGGCACACGTATGATACAATCACAGTAATGTAGCTTAAATCAGCCTACTGGTACCCTGCTGGGACACACAATACAGAGTACATCAACCTACTGGCACATGTAACATACTCACAATATTGCAGTGCACGACAGCCCACTGGCACATATGCAACACACAGTAACGCAGCATACATCAGTCCACTGGCACACATGCAACACACAGTAACGCAGCATACATCAGTCCACTGGCACACATGCAGCACACTCACATTAATGCGCCAAACATCAGCCCACTGGCACACATGTGACACTCACCATAATGTGGCATAACTCAGCTAACTGGCACACATGTGACACACTCACAGAAATGCAGCATACATCATCCCACTGGCACATGCAACTTACTTGTAGGAGTAACGCAGCAAGAAGCTGATTTTTCCGCAGGCTTCTCCAGGTTTGCCCTCACCCTGCTCAGCCTGGCGCAGTTTGTACAGCTCTGGTTTGATCTGCCCGATACTTGTCACCTGCTCACTCTTCTCCTCAGCATGGAAATCTGGGCTGGGGAGCTGGTGGTTTATTGGCCGGGGGCTACTGTAGAGACACACGTGTTTCTGTCATTGTGGGGATATCGCACCCCAAAAAAACTCTAACTGTAAAGTTTATAAGAAAAAAAGGCCTTAAACATACCTCTTTAAAGCTTCACATTATAGAACAGAATAGCGACACTTTTATTAATCACCATCCTGCTCTCCCTGAGGTACATATGCAAGCGAGAGCAAACTAGGCTTTACTCAGGGACCCACAGACATGTAACTATTCTGCTGAGGCCCAGGCTAGAACCGGTGACCATCTGAGCAAAGAAATAGAGGCATAGTCCACGGAACCACACACATGTGCTTGCATATTCACCCAAAGTTTGCTTTTGGGCTTTTCCTGTCCTTCACACACACACACACACACACACATACCTGGGCAGCACTAACCGGGCCACCACCTGCTGCTGGGACTGGGTGTTAGGCAGCTCTCGAGGGGGCTGTGGGGCGCAGCTTGTTTCGGACGCCGGGGGCAGCTCCGGGGAGGTGTGGCTCAGCTTCAGCCCCCCTGAGGATGGGGGTAGCAGCAGGAAAAGACACAGCTTCACTCCTCAATCTGCACATCTGACAGGGCCTCACCCTGAAAATGAAGCTTAGCCCACCCCCAAAGTGAAGCCCAGCTTACCCCCAGTGGTGTTAGGGTAGCAGTCCATGTCCAGGTAGGCGTGTTCCTGCAAGTCTTGTGGGACACCGGCCACACCTCCAGTAGGGGGCCGCTCAGGACCCCCCGCAATACCCTCGGCCCTCTCAGCCCCGCCTAGCAGGTCAGACAACTGTGGGTGGTGCTGGGAAGGCTGAAGGGAGGGGAAGAGTGAGGAGGACGAGTGCGTATCCTTCCTTTGCAGGAGCGGGGGCAGCAGCGAGGAGCTGCCCAGCCCCCCCCCACCTGGGAGGAGCCCTGAGGTCAGGCTGAGGCCCCCGCCTTCCTTGTCCCTCCAAGGTAGCCAGCATAGTTTCCAGGAGACGAATAAGGAGACGGAGAGCAGTACGATGCCGCAGAAAGTGACGATGACAGACAGGAGGCTGACGGAGATCTCTGTTGGGACAGACAGCAGAGGAAGCTGTTACTGACCGGTGCCCCCACTGGGCACCAAGAGCGGCAGCCTGACTCCCAGGGACAGGCCAGATAAATAGATGCTTCCCCAGCACCCAGGGGCAGCTGGCTTTTTTATGCCAAACCCTGAAGACGGCCTGTTTCTGGTGTTACCAGGCAACGTCCAGGTCTGCATAGTGCTGGCGACACAGAGCTTTCTGTCTGCAGGAGCCATTGAAAGTGAGAGAGACATGCATTAGGCTTTTCCTGTATGATGCTGCATTCAGAAGCAGAGCCCACCTACAGGAGGGCCCTGCCTCATATGCACAGCGTGGCTCTGTGTCGGGACAGCAGACCCACTGACACAGTAGCACAGGTCAGCAGGCAGACTATATCAAATGCAGCACACATGATGAGTCTGCATACACCAGCAGGCTGAGTGTTCATTGCAGCTGTTACACTATTGCTCACTAATTATTTTCTAAAAGTAAGTTGCAACTTTGGCTTTGTTGTGCTGTGTTCACTGTCTGTGCAACTTGTGTGCATCGGCTGATCAAAGCAAATTCAGCAAACCAACAACTAACATCACACCTAACTAGGGAGGGATCAGCGATGAAGGCAGGGGTGTCACTATGAAATCCCTTCCATCTCCGTATGTCATTAAGTCAGCTGCTGTTCAGAATGGAGGGGAGGGGGCTGCTGTTTGTGTCAGTTTGTGTCTGTCGATGTGTATGTGTGTATGTGTGGGGGGGCTCCATTGACAAGGAGGTGAAAACACAGATGGTGGGAGAGAGCAAGAGAGAGTATTTATGAGCAGCAGAGGGAAGGATCAGCACATCACACAGTGACACCCGCAGCACAGGAGAGAGAGCAAGGCAGAGGGTACAGGAAGTGATGAAGTCAGTAAGAACAGGAAATGATGCAAGTGGGAGGGCACAGTGTCCTTAGAGAGCAAACAGCACTGTGGCCCCTGACAGTGTGCTGCTGCTTACCTGCCAGCCAGCGCCGTCGTGGGTCACTCACCTGTGTCCACCTGCCTGTTGCGGCCTCTCAGCAGGTAGATGAACTCCTGGCAGCGCTCGTTCTGACTGTAACCACCGGGCATGTGGAAGCACAGCTCCTCCACCAGCATGAGGGCCTTCTTACATATGTCTTCATCCCAGTCGCCCGACATCCTCCAATCAGCATCGCCCCCGTCCGCCACGCTACCCAATCCAAAGCTTCCTGCAGACAGAGAACCCACCCACTCTATCTGAAACCAATCAGAGGGGCTTGCTGGAAGTGGCCAGGCTGGTTAAAGGGGCTGAAAGAAGAATGAGAGCAGGTTGGGGGATGAAAAGAGAGACAGATTATGGAGAGAGGGGTGTGGTGCAGACAGGGGAAAGAGAAATCAGGTTAATGCGCACATTCTGCCACATCCACTGGAAACTGTAAATACTCAAAAATATACATGAGTGGAGAGATACACACTGGTGCTCAGGATGGAACGGTCAGGTCATCACGCCTGTGTGGAGCTTCCTGCAGGCGCCCAGGTCTGCCAGCCAAAAAGAGCAACATGAACACTACTCCTAGGACAAGGATGCCCAGGAGGTTCTCAGCAATCCAGGCACTGGCTAAAGCAGGGCACTGGAACCGCAAGGGCTCTCTGAGGCTTCTGGACTGTTCCGGCTACAGTTCAGCCTTAATGATGAGATTTGGCCTTGATTCACTGCAGGGTTCAAAAAACATCCGTTGACAGCTCCAAGACTTTACCTGAAGAAAAAAGAAACAAATGTTCACACATTTATTATAGAGAACTGAGTTAGGGCAGAGCACTGTAACTGCGGTGTAATGGAAATTAATGAATAAATCACCAACCCATTGCCATTATGAAAAACATCAGTGACTGTTCATACATAATAAACCTGCACGTAAGCAAGTGTAAATATATCTATTACACTTTACATTACCATGTGTAGGTATAGCAGGAACAAGAAATTTCTGTGAAAATGAATCTTTTCATTTAGGTTTTATAATTACTGCAGCCTTGTTGAGTACATAGTGCAGGCCCATCCATCAATCCATTAATCTGCATTATGTGCTTGTCCTATGCAGGGTTGGGGGGGGGGGGGGGGGGTAGGGGGCGATGGGGGGAAGGGAGGGGGGGACGGGGGGGCAGACCCCAGGGGGGGGGCGCGGGCCAAACACCGGGGGGTGATGTTTATTAGCAAACTAAACAATAAAACCA
>JAODJX010000048.1:5085250-5095765 GCA_026776945.1 Isichthys henryi | reverse complement strand
GGAAGCCACCCATAAAGGGCTCTCTGGGGGGCGGAGGCGGCGGAGGTGGGGGGGGGGGTGGAGGCGGTGGAGGCTGCTGGGAGGAATGCAGGCTATTAATCAGCATGGCCTGGGACTGGCTGTAGCCCTGTCTGCTCGCTGCACTGCGGTCAAAGCTGTTGGCAAACTCCAGCGGAGGCGGCAGGGGCTCAGCGAAGACAAACTCATCGTCGGCATCCACAGAGGGGGCTGGGGGAGGCAGCACCATGAGAGCCAGCCCACCACCACCGCCGACCCCGCTGACCCCACTGACCCCATGAACTGGGGGAGCAGGGGGAGGTGATGGAGGGGTCAGGGCAAGGATATAGGCACTGGCATCACTCTCCATACGCAGGAAAGAGGGGCGACGCGGGGCCGGTTGGGAAGGTGGCTGAGGGGGCTGCTCGTGCCTTCTCCCGTACCCCTCTCTCTCTCGCTCCCTTTCTCTCTCCCTCTCTCTCTCCCTCTCTCGCTCCCTCTCTCTCTCCCTCTCTCGCTCCCTCTCTCGCTCCCGCTCTCTCTCCCTCTCTCTCTCCCTCTCTCGCTCCCTCTCTCGCTCCCGTTCCCTCTCCCTCTCTCGGTAGGTAGGCTGATAGTGTTGTGACTGGTACTGATGTGTGTGGACTGTTTTATCCTCCGAAAAGCGTACCCTGAGCCCCTCCCGTCCTCCACCCTCCCTCTCCCTCTCCCCCGCCTCCTCACTCCACCCGGCCCCACCCCTCAAGATGCGTGGTGAGGGGGGCCGCCCTGTAGAGGGGGTGGTGGCTGCCAGAGAGGAGGAAGTGACGAGGTAGGAGGAGCTGGAGGATTGGGAGGCGGAGACGGCTGACGGCACGCGGGACAGCAGGGAGGCGGGAATAGCAGCTGCGGTGGAAGCCTGTCGTGTTAGATGGTGCTCCGTGGTGCGTTCCCTACGGGGCCTGCTGTCATCCTTGAGAGCACGCTCACGGGCGGCCAGGGCCAGGCCGAGGGGCGAGGAGGGGTCCAGCACCTTTCCTGTTAGTGGGTGGATGAAGGTGGTGGCTGGCGGCTTGGCGGCGCCATAGAAATCGGTTGGCACAGAGCGTGGCTGGAAGTCTCCTGGCACGGGGGTGCAGTACTCGGGCAGACCAAAGGCGGGGGGCATGCTGCGCGTGTGCTGGGGGGCATCCACACTAAACATGCCCTCATCAATGGACTTGGAGGGCCGCAGGCGGGGTGTCGCCACATCCTGCTGCAGGGAAGCCTGAGCTCGGACCCCTGTGCTAGCCTCCTCCTCGGCCGACAGGAAGAAGGAGGTGCTTTTACGCCGGGCCTGATGGAGGCGCTCTCGGTCGCGGCGTGCTGCCCCGACTATAGCTGCCCCGAACTGGCTAGTGAAGTCCAGGCTGTCCTGGGTACGTAATGGTGGCACTGGTGGAGGTGCTGTGGTAGGGGGAGGGGGAGGAGGGATGATGGGTGGGGGAGGAGCGGGCACAGGAGGCGGGGCGGAAATGGGCGGGGCACCCTTGGCATCGGCCTCAGCGGGCGGCTCAGCCTCCATGCTGCTGCCCTGGCTGCTGCGCCCGCTGCTGCTGGTGGAGGGGGCCTTGACGATGATGGTGGGGATCGGAATGGAGCTCTTCTCCACAGGGGCTTTGCCCAGGGTGGGGGCGCCGCCCACGCGTGTACAGTCCTCCACCTTGGACTGCTTCACTAACAAGCCCTTTGCCCTCCGGCCCCCAGCCTTGGGCCCCCCCCCAGGGCCCGTGGCCCCTGCCCGCCCCGCCTGCTGGGCAGCCTGGTTTTGTGTGCTCGAGGGCTGCTGTTGACTCGCGGCAACCACGGCAGACGGGGGGGCTGCATTGCTGTAGCCCCTCCTCAGTCCAGCGGTCCTGCCCCCAGCACCCGCCATGCCCCCAGCCTCCCCAGGGATGGCCCCGCCTTTACGAGACACTGTAGCCCTGCCTGGCTGAATGTGAGGGGCAGGTGGTGCTGGATAAGGTGAGGACAGTGCATGATCCCCTACCCCGACCACGCCCCCAGCCCCGCCTCTCTCACGACCCGCCTGGGGGACCTGCACAGCCTGAGAGTAGAGCTGGTAGCTGGGAGTGGCTGAGGAAGTCTGGGATACCAGCGCTGTGGGCATTTGGGTCTGTTTGCTCCTCCAGCCAGAGGGAGGCCCTGCAGTGAAGGGGGGTTCAGGCGGAGCTGTGGTGGGGGGTGGGGGTATGTCATCTGGCCCAGGGACTGACAGACTGCGAGCAAACTTCACTGCTGGGGGGTGGAGGTAATGTTTCTCCTCCTCAGGGACACCTACAAAAGAGCAGAGAGGATGGAGGGCAGGGAAAGACAGAAAAGGATGGGGTGATGAATGCAGTAGAAGGAAAGAACATTAAGCACAGGGGTATAATATATGCATGAAGAAGATCAATAGGTATGAAGGGCCACAGTGACGTCTGTCTGTCCAGTTCTGTCCGTCAACCCTGTACCTCTGTGTGTGTTTATACACCAGCAACCCTGTACCTCTGTGTGTGTGTTTATACAGCGGCAACCCTGTACCTCTATGTGTGTGTTTATACAGCGGCAACCCTGTACCTCTATGTGTGTGTTTATACACCGGCAACCCTGTACCTCTATGTGTGTGTTTATACAGCGGCAACCCTGTACCTCTATGTGTGTGTTTATACAGCGGCAACCCTGTACCTCTATGTGTGTGTTTATACACCGGCAACCCTGTACCTCTGTGTGTGTTTATACACCAGCAACCTTGTACCTCCATGTGTGCTTATACAGTACACCAGCAACCCTGTAGTTCTGTGTTTTTATACACCAGTAGCCTTGTATCTCTGTGTATTTATATAGCAGTAACTCTGTACCTTCATGTGTTTATACAGCAGTAACCCTGTACATCTCTGTTTTTATACACCAGTAACCCTGTATTTATATGCACAACCTCTCTGCCACTGTACTGGTAGCTTGTGTCTGTTTCTCTGCCTGCTTATCTGCATGTTAGATATCAAACGGGCAAACAAGAGCAGGGCAACGTGGGGTTCAAAAATGAGGCTCAGGACAATGCAGCCACATGGTAGCAGACAGGCTAACTGCTAACAGTGCGCACTAGGGAGCTTTCTGCAGAAAAGCAGACAGGCACACAGGCAGCAGACGGACGGACAGTCAGACAGACGGCCTCACCGATGGATTTCTGTCGCAGCATCATACCGTGCTGGCTGCGCTCGTAGCCAGAGCTGGGACCCGTCACAGGCAAACCTGGCTGCTCGAAACTGGGCTGCAGAAAGCCAGAATGGAGAGAGAGGTGTATGTGGTTGTGAGAACCTCATACAGATACACACAGACAGACACATGTTAAGGAAAAGAACATTATCATCGCAAATATCTCTGCTCTTAGTCTATTTGCTGCAGGGGTCAGTACAACATGGTGGGTGGTTCAGTGGGCTAAGCCTCTGTGCCTATGATCAGAAAATTGCTGGTTCGAGCCTGGCCTTGGCACATCTGCGGGTCCTTGAGCAAGGCCCTTAACCCCCAGCTCCCCGGGTGCTGCAACAGGTGGCTGCCCATCATGGCCAGCTTGCCTACAGAAAGCAAGCTGGGGGAGACATAAGGAGAATTTCCCCAAAGGGACCAATAAAGTATCAATTATTATGATTAATTCTGCCTTTCAGTTGAATGGGAGATTGGAATTTCAAGCCAAAATTTCAAAAATAAATGAGCTTTGGCCCCACATGTAAACATTCAACATGGCTGACTGTGACATGCCTGGGCGCATGCCAAGTTCATGAACAATTTTATTAATATGTTTTAATGATAATGATAAATTATTATATATGTGTGTGCTAGTGTATGAATTGTAAACAAGTATAAAGTGGTGGTGTAAGCATGATAACCCTGAAAGGTTTATTAATTAAAAATAACACAATCAGCTCTGTCAGTACCCTGTGAAACATTTTTACAGAGAAGTTTCACTCGTATTAGCTATAGGTTAGACCTAGCTCTGGACTGCTACAGTGATCTATATAGCTAAATAGTTTACAACATTTGTGAGTAATTTTTGCATCTACATTCATAATTGTTTTTAATTTAATTATACTGTTTAATTTGCAGCTTTATTCCTTCACCTCTGACTTCAACAGTAGTTCCTCAGAACCGCTTTGGATAGCAGGTCGGGCATTTCTGAGTTCTTGCTGAGGTCTCTCAAGCGCAGCCTAACTGTAGGCTCACATGCTCTGTCGAATACCATAGTATGCATGTAGGGCCCTTGCTATTTGGATGTTGACCTCCAGCAGGCAAATTCCACTAGGCTACTGCTGTTCCAGTTGAGTCAGAGATCGATTTTGGTGGACGATTCATTGACATCAGTCTACATAGATAATTGGTTTTGCTTATAGTGTTTTTTCAGTGTATGGCCTTCATTCGATTATTTAGCGATCACAGCATCGTCCTGGTGGTGGCTGCGATATTGTCTGACATCACAGCCCCTGCTCCACAGTGAATTCAGGGTATGTGAAATTGCTGCAAGTTTCCCACTTGGAGCTCTTTCTTTGACAGGCATTTTGTCATACTTTTTGAAGTAGGAGGAAGGACATTTTCAAGTTCCATATTGTCTGGAACACAGCATACCTCTACCAGGCTAACTCTGCTAGGATATCTCTGCTAAGCTGTCTCTGCTAGGCTAATTCTGCTAGGCCATCTTCACTAGGCTAACTCTGCTAGGCTAACTCCGCTAGGCCATCTTCACTAGGCTAATTCTGCTAGGCTAACTCCGCTGGGCTAACCCCACGAGGCCAAATCTATCAGGTTATCTCTGCTAGGCTGACACTAGTAGGCCATCTCTGTTAGGCTAACTCTGCAGGGCTAACTCTGCTAGACTAACTGCGGTTACCTCATTAGGGAAGAGGCCCCTTGTTTTGTCTCTTTTGGTTCCGTGGCTTCGCAGCCCAGGTCCCTCATTGGTACTAATTGTCTGTTGGGCTGCTGCCAAGATCTCATCCAGTTTGTCTGGATTACATGTATGAAGAGAGAGAGAAAGAGAGGGAAAGAGTGAGGTGGGGAGAAATAAAGCAGTAAAGGGGGAAAGATAGAGAGAGAGAGAGAGAGAGAGAGAGAGAGAATGCGCTTTCACACTGCCAGAACTTTTTTCTGGAACCAGAATCTTTTTCCAGAACTAGGGACTTTTGTCATGTTTACACCACAGAAACTTGGCCTGATTGTAGTTCCTCAGAGGCTGTTCCGGAACCCTTTTTAGCACCTACTCCAGACTAAGTACTTTCCGCTCGAACATGACCTACTGGGGAGGTCCTTACAATGATAGCTTGCTGACTGGTTGACTGTAATCATCATCGCTAACTTGAAAGTTACATGGAAGGAAAGGGCAGAGAAAATAGATATAATTAGTGGAGCAAAAATTGAGCACGCGGGAGTATTTTTGTACTCCAGTTAAATTTTTTTTTGCTTGCCTGTCCATATAGCTGCATCGGAAAATTAGATCGATAACCAATATACTTTTGTCTGGTGCCGGTAGTGAAACTTGCCAGCCCTTATTAGCAGGATAACGTTACATTGTATTTTATTCTGTGAAACCGAAAGATCGACTTACTGGTCAGATTTAATAATGCAATATAAACATGTCGTGGATCGTATGAATAAAACATAAATAAAAGGCAGTGTCCTGTTTTCATCGCAATCGCTCCTCCCCACCAGTAACTAACAAATAGCTTAACCAAACAACTTGCTCATTCTCCATTGTTTTGGGGTGGCGGTGTACTTTCGAATTATGTGCGAACTTTAACATATGTGCTTCTGTGTCTCCCATGCTTATTTAGCATAAAAGTCCCAGATCTGTTGTGTGGCGTGAAAGCAACACCCAAAAGTGGCCAGGAGCTACAAAAGTCCCCAGTCAAGACAGCCCGGGTACCCAGGGGTCCAGGTTCCGGAACTTTGGTGTGAAAGCGCTTAAAGAGAATTTTGAAACCAGCCTGATCACATAACACCACAGCAAACTTAATCAACCAGGTCGGTCAACAGGAAATACTCCTGCGTCACAAACTCTACAAACTCTATTGCCAAGCCATGTCGAGCGGGAAAGAGGGAGTCACTGCACATACACAGCCAGAGAGCAGTAACATTACAACTTACACACACGATACACACACAGCAAGAGAATAGTAACAGTACTACTACATACACACAAAAACGGGAGTAGTAAGACTAAAACACTAACGGTAGTTGTAGTTGTTGAAGAGACAGAAGTAAGTGTTGCTTAATTAAAAAAAAATATACTAAGCCAGTTAACATTACTATGGAAGTCGAGAACAGTCATGCTTGCAGTTTCTTTTTTATTTTTATCTCAAGATAACAAGATAATTTTCTCTGAATAATTACAAGGATAGACATATTGTGACGCCATGGGGCCGGCTTGCCATATGCAGTGATTCTCATTTATGGGACTGTGTTATTTTATGTGTGCATTTGTGCATTCAACGTTGAAATTAATAAGTGTTAAACTCGAGTAGTTTTTTTGCCGTGAAGTGCATGTCATGTCTTGTCTCTAAGTTGCACCAGGACTATGTTATAGCACTGTACACAAAATGTGTAGATGACATGATCATAAAAAATAGCAACATTAAATATAAACAAACCTTCACACCCTCTTTCAAATCTACACACATTGTTCGAATCTTTGAGCGTTATTTCTCTGAGCGAAATGTGTTGTGCCGTAGCAACTCTTAGATATCAGTGTAAATTGAACGGTAAATAAGCCGTGAGTCCTTTTAAAATGCGTAGCTTACGCTATCACGGTGCTACATTATCTTATGTCGAGATCACAGCTTTAAAGAAACAATTGCAAACACAACCATTCTTGGCTTCCATACATTACATATTGCTTACTAGGATAATAAAAAAATGAAATAACAGTTTAAAAATCAAAATAATTATTCATGTAAAGAAAAAGCATGGGGGAGATCTTGGTCCTACTCTGTGACATATAAGTTACGCTCCTGCTGTTCTGCTGCTGACAGCCGCTTTCACAGCAAATCCTGGGCCTGCTGGAGCTACACTCACAATGACAATGATGAAATACTTTTGCAGGAAGCGCCGCTGCACGGTCTACAGGCAGCTGGAGCAACAAGTATTCAGGGAGTAGTTCATATATTTATAACGCAGAAAGTAGCATGCAGAGCTAGCCGCTGAGCATCAGTCAGCAACGAAAGGCTCATTCATGCACAGAGGGTGCAATGTGAATATTGTTTTTTTTCGTCCACACTGCTTGTCCATGTCATGTAATTTATTATACTGTACAGATGTGAAATGTTTGTACAGTGCGGCCAGAACTGCAGGTCAGAATTAGGCCAACTGTATCTCAAATCTAGAAAGCTTCATTTAAACATAATCTGAAGGAAGAATTTGTAACACTCTTGAGACAAACATAATCTCAGACATTTGGTGATGGATATTGAGACAGCCACAAACAACAGTAAACCATCATCAAATAAATAAATAAATAGTGCAGGGTCAGTGAGTCACAGGGGGTGCGTGCAGTGAACGAAGAGGTGGAGCAAAACTGCCACATTCTCCACTCTCCTAAAAATGTAGACGTCACAAAATAACATTCCCATGACGGCAAACTGAATAAGCAGTTAGATAACTGCACTAAAAAACAGCGTATCCATACAGACCTTTGATGCAGGAGGAAAACTGGAATGTCACATGGATTTTTTATTCCTGTTCATATATCAAATGTACACTGGTATTCACTGATAGGTCACTGATAACCATATTTTAAGGAGGTGTTCAGTAATTATCTGTAGATTTGCTGCAGTCAAATGTCATGTACTGTATTTAACTGGGAGATTAACATGGAGGAGGCAGCATGGTGGGGCAGTGATTAGCACTGTTACCTCATGAGTGGGACCAGGGTTCAAGTGTCCACCAGGATTCCATGTATGTGGAGTTTGCATGTTCTTCCCATGTCATCATGGGGTTTCCTCTGGGTATTCTGGCTCGTCCACCCCCCCCCCCCCCCAAATCCAAAAATATGGTGAGTTTTATTGGAGTTACAAATTGCACGTAGTCGTGGGTGAATGGTGTATGCCCAGCATTAGGTTGGCAATCCATCCTCAGTTGTTCCCCTCTTGCGCTGCATTCCGTGTGATGTACTGTATTTAACTGGGGGATTACCATGGTTCAGTGTCGTGCACCGTATTAAACTGTGGGATTACCGTGATTCATTTTGGTGTACTATATTTTACTGTGTGTTTACCATGGGTCATTGTGGTATACTGTATTTACCTGGGGGATTACAGTGGTCATTGTGCAGTACTATATTTAAATGTCAGTTTACCATAGCCCAATGTGATGTACGTTATTTAACTGGGGGATTACCATGGTTCAGTGTGGTGTACTATATTTTACTGTGAGTTTACTATAGTCAACTGTGGTTATTTAACTGTTGGTTTCCTGAAGTCCAGTGTGGTACACTGTATTTATCTGAAGGTTTACTGCAGTCCAGTATGATATGCTGTATTTAGGTTAACCGTAGTAAAGTGTGGTGTACTGCATTTAACTGGACATGGTCCAGTGTGGTATACTATATTTTAATATCAATTTATCACTGTCCATTGTGGTGTACTGTTTTTAACTTTGGGTTTACTGCAGTTCAGTATTGTGCACTGTATTTGACTGAGGGTTTACTACAGTCCAGTGGAGTGTACTGTATTTAGCTATGGGTTTACTGCAGTGCAGTGTGGTGTACTGTATTTATTTAGCTATGGGTTTACTGCAGTGCAGTGTGGTGTACTGTGTTTAAATGTCAGTTTACCACAGTCCAGTGTGGCGTACTGTATTTAACTGTGGGTTTACTGCCGTCTAGTGTGGTGTGTGGTGTACACTGTGGTGAACATCCCCACGAGTGAACTCTTACTCAGGGCCATCTGGTAGACGGTCCTCTTCTTCTCGTTGACCTGCGAGGGCTCGTACTCTGAAGTGAGACACACAGAGAGCATAAGCCCTGCCCCGCCCTGCCCTGTCCCGCCCTGGCCCCTGACACAGCCACAGCTCGCACACCTCAGGCGCAACCAGGGGCGTTTCTATACCTTTCTTTTTCCAAGGCGTGGCAGCTGAAATATTCCCAAAAAGAGAAATTTCATTAGGCACCCCCCAGAGAAGATTAATCAAAATACCCTTTCATGCTTAATGTTAACAGTAACTAAATATGCATTTGAAGATGACAGTAGTAATAAGTTACACTCAAAGAGCAGACATACAGAGGAACATGCAGAGGGATGAGCAGATAAGCGAGAACTCGCTTGTCTCGACTGTCTCTCACCTTTGTCCACTACAGAGTTCCGACAGTAGGAATGGGAGGCAGGAAAGAGGGAACATGAGCAAACACACACTCACGTATACTCAGATCTAGACACCATAGGACACACTATGTTTTTACTGAAGTGTGCTGTAGCTCACT
Source organism: Isichthys henryi (assembly GCA_026776945.1). Taxonomy (NCBI): domain Eukaryota; kingdom Metazoa; phylum Chordata; class Actinopteri; order Osteoglossiformes; family Mormyridae; genus Isichthys; species Isichthys henryi. Next base: position 5,086,308 of record JAODJX010000048.1, on the reverse strand, counting down.
GTGCTTTTCCTGTAGCATGCTGTAGCTCACTGTGTTTTTACTGTAGCATGCTGTAGCTGACTGTGTTTTTGCTGTAGCATGCTGTAGCTCACTGTGTTTTTGCTGTAGCATGCTGTAGCTCACTGTGTTTTTGCTGTAGCATGCTGTAGCTCACTGTGTTTTTACTGTAGAGTGCTGTAGCTCACTGTGTTTTTATTGTAGCTCACTGTGTTTTTACTGTAGAGTGCTGTAGCTCACTGTGTTTTTACTGTAGCATGCTGTAGCTCACTGTGTTTTTACTGTAGCATGCTGTAGCTCACTGTGTTTTTACTGTAGTGTGCTGTAGCTCACTGTGTTTTTACTGTAGCATGCTGTAGCTCACTGTGTTTTTACTCTAGTATGCTGTAGATCTCTATGATTTTACTGTAGTGTGCAGTAATTCACTGTGTTTTTATTGTAGCATGCTGTAGCTCACTGTGTTTTTACTGTAGAGTGCTGTAGCTCACTGTGTTTTTGCTGTAGCATGCTGTAGCTCACTGTGTTTTTGCTGTAGCATGCTGTAGCTCACTGTGTTTTTATTCTAGTGTGCTGTAGATCTCTATGATTTTACTGTAGTGTGCAGTAACTCACTGTGTTTTTACTGTAGCATGCTGTAGCTCACTGTGTTTTTACTGTAGTATGCTGTAGTTCACTGTGTTTTTACTGCAGCATGCTGTAGCTCACTGTGTTTTTACTGTAGAGTGCTGTAGCTCACTGTGTTTTTGCTGTGGCATGCTTAGCTCACTGTGTTTTTACTTTAGTGTGCTGTAGATCTCTATGGTTTTACTGTAGTGTGCAGTAACTCAGTGTGGTTTTACTGTAGTGTGCAGTAACTCAGTGTGGTTTTACTGGAGTGTGCAGTAACTCAGTGTGGTTTTACTGTAGTGTGCTGTAGTTGACTGTGGTTCTACCCTTTTCATTATGGTTGTACTGTAGTTCATTCCTTGTGTCCTTGGGTTTGTTATTAGACATTCTGGTATCCAAACAGGGAACATCGAGTTTTTGTGTGTGTGTGTGTGTGTGTGTGTGGGGGGGGGGGT
>JAODJX010000048.1:5030019-5051261 GCA_026776945.1 Isichthys henryi | reverse complement strand
TAAATGACACCATCACAGGACCGCGGTAACGCTGTTCTGACCAGTCGCCTCATACAGAAATGACACCATCACAGGACCGCGGTGACGCTGTCCCGACCAGCGGCCTTATACAGAAATGACACCATCACAGGACCGCGGTGACGCTGTTCAGATCAGCCGCCTCATACAGAAATGACACCATCACAGGAACGTGGATACGCTGTTCCGAGCAGTCGCTTTATACAGAAATGACACCATCACAGGACCGCGGTAACGCTGTTCCGACCAGTCGCCTCATACAGAAATGACACCATCACAGGACCACGGTAACGCTGTCCCGACCAATCACCTCATACAGAAATGGCACCATCACAGGACAGAGGTGAAGCTGTCCCGACCAGCCGCCTCATACAGAAATGACACCATCACAGGACCGCGGTAATGATCTCCCGGCCAAAAGGCCTGGGCTAAAATAACCCTGATAACCATATCCCAGGCTCTCACTGGAAGAAGCAGCATCAACACAACTTCTTCTGACTGATGTCCAGCACAACGTCATAATTTGGAAGGAAGAAATGCATCAGTATCTGTAGAGTGAAGCTTTAACATGTAGCAGTTTCCACAGTAGAGCCACTCTTTCCAGGAATGCTGTCATCAACAGCGAATCTCGCCACCTACACAGCACATCACTAAACAACATCCTGGGGCAGAGAACACAATGACGGAGCATTTGGTGCTGAAGATACCCCACCAGGTGATACGCAGGGTACAGGAGATCGTTTAGGTCACAGCTCTGAGACTCTCTCATGAATCATTTCTGATGTGGAGACAGATCACCAGATTGGGAATGAGGAAGAGTGGGATCAGGAGATAGGGAGGGTAATTGGGAGACAGAGAGTGTGAAAGAAAGTACCAGAAGGCAGCATTAAAGTTGCTCGGCAATATAAATCTGTCACGTCGATAAAGCCAAATGAAACTGAAAATAAAGTGAAACTGATCAGAACCCCTGAGGAAGAGGGGGACAGGAAGCTGTGTACAAACGATGAGTTTAGAGAATGAAAAAAGAGAGAAGGACATAGACAGGGAACGACTGCTGAAATAGGCCACAGCATATGGGACATGCCATGTCCCAGATCAGTCGTTCACCTCAGGAGGAGGGGAAGGATAGAGAGTCGGAGTGAGAGGCTGAACACAGGAGGTGTGGGGCCTGGAGAACGAGCGAGCAATGGGGTAAAGGTCAAACCGCGCCATCAAACAGGAGGCTCGGCAAACAGAGACACCCACGTCAGTGAGTGACACCCTACAGACAGAGATTTCCCAGCAAGTCTAATTTCAGCTGAAAACACTCACTCAGATTCAGCTGGCAGTTACGGTGTCTTACGTAAGTGGCGCTCGCGTGTGCAGCCAAAGGAATTCATTTGTCAAAATGTGTTAAAATTAACCTGTTGCACAAAAAAATACATTATATCACCAGTTCATCATCCAAGGAAGGGCTAACAGGCAACAAAGATGACTGGAGCACAGTGGAGAATGGTGAGCTGTGGCGTGACATGGTACACAGGCCCTCACCCAGTTAGGATGGTCTGGGAGAGTCATAAGTACTGCAAGAACAAAAAGGACAGGGGCGAGGGCCGTGCAGGCATGGGGGCGTGTCAGATACAGGAATGCTGTTCCTATTTGTTCGGCTCTGACTGCTTCATTGCCCCTACATTCTCAAAGGATGGATGGATGGCCTCTTCACCTGTTTCTTCAGCCTTCTCCCTCTTTATCAGCAGACTGGAGGTATAAATAACAGCACCCACCATCACTATGACCTCTCCTCCCTGTACCAGCCAGATTCTGACAGCAAGCACCCATCCTGGCCAAGGGGAGATCAGCAGAAGACATGTGATGGACAGGCAGGCATTATTAACAGACACAGACATAATGGATGGGCTCCTATGGGCAGTCTGTAAGAAGCACATGGCCAGATTAGTGCCGCTTTGCAGTGCTGCTGCCAGTGCCCGCCTGCCCACGTGCTGCTCTGTGTGTTCATGTCAGTGGGAAGCAGTCCTGGCCCCAATAGCTGCTCATGTCCTTTAGCGAACAGCCTGCTTCAGCGACTGGACCCCATTAACAAACAGGCCCCCTTTAGTGAAAAGGCCCCCTTGAGTGAGCAGCCCGCTTTAGCAAAAAGGCTCCTTTTAGCGAACAGCCACCTTTGGTGAACAGTTCCCTTTAGCAAACAGCCCGCTTTAGCAAAAAAGGCCCCCTTTAGCGAACAGCCCGCTTTAACGAATGGTCTCCTTTAGCGAACAGCCCGCTTTAGCAAAAAGGCCCCCTTTAGCAAACAGTCTGTTTAGTAAACGGCCCACTTCAGCGAGCGGCCCCCTTTAGCGAACGGCCCACTTTAGCGAACGGCCCACTTTAGCGAACGGCCCACTTTAGCTAACGGTCCCCTTTAGTGTATGACTGACTCCCTTTAGCGAACAGATCCCATTAGTGAACGTCTCTCTTTTGCCAACGGTTCCCTTCAGAGAATGACACTCTTTAGCGAACGGCTCCCTCTGCTGTCCCATGTGTCTCTGCTTGTCCCTCACACTCTGTGTCTTCGTCCAGTCGCTTCAGAAAGCCACGCTGCTGTCCACTCATCCCCGCATCCATCCCTGGTCACTCTCTTGTCATTCCTCTGAGTATTCACAGAGACATGCGTGGCTCTGTCCTGCTCTGAAACACCCTGCCCCACATCTGCTCGCGACCGGGCACATGCAAATGAATGTTGCAGTTTGTCCACCTCTGTGGTTCCCTCTCTCCCCGTTTACAGTGGGTTTCCCCCACCCATCTTTACTGCTTTGCCTCCACACTCCTCCATCTCCCTACGTAAAGCTTCCTCCTCCTTCACTTGCCCATCTAGCACCCATCCGTCATTTCTTCTCTTTTAGCCATAAGCAAAGCAAAGGTTACGTCTCTTACTGTGTACACTCTTCTTCTTCTGATTGCTCTCTTTCTGCTTGCAGATCCTTCTTCCCTTTAATAGAGGGACACAGAAGGGGAGAGAATGCCCAGCCACTGCCAGTTGCAAAAATGAGAGAGGGAGAAAGAAGAGGCAGTTCAAAAACCTGATGAAAGACAAAACGCTACAATCATTTTGCTGCTAAAAATGACATTCTTGCGTATATTTCTGCCTGTCACAGGGTATCCTTGGCTCTGTCTTCCAGTAACATCAGTAGTAACAGTTCTTTTTCCCCCGCTCTGACCATTAGTCTTTCTCTCCTCCTCTCTCCCTCCCTCTCTCTCCCTCTCCCTCGCCGCCTCTCCACAGCAGCATGTTGAAACAGCCTCGGTTGTCTCTCTCTTTGCGCTGGTTGGACCGCCAGTCTGCTGCTCTCTCCTCCCCCTTTCTCTCTCTTACATTCTCAGCGCTGATGCCCCTCCCCCTACTTTCCTGTCCCCCTATCTCTCTTTCTCTCTATCAGCTTCAGATGCAGGCCATACTATTCCCTTCCTCGCTGCTCCTCTTTGATGGTGAGCTGAGTTGTAGACTTAGCAGGGATGAGAGTCTGTTTCTGGCAGAGCTTGACTGAAGATGGAGGATGACGGAAGATTAGAGGCACAGAGTTGCACACGATGCAGAAACAGTGCCAGACTGACAAAACAGCTGTACACAGAGCTAGTATGTCTACCCTGAATTTACATACAGCACTCGCTCATCTTATTTCTAGTCTGTAATCGTCAGTTATTGTACAAGAAGCTTCTGCACACGTAAGTTACCATCAAACACAGAGCACAAGCTACATGATGAATAGCATGTATACCACCTGCAAAAGCCAGGCTCCTTGTCAGATCCTACCTGCCTGGAACACGCAGCCAAATGGGGGCAAGATGGCGGCACGGAAGCTCAGGTAAGTGGAGGCCCAACCGGACAGCTAGGATCGCTCCACATAAAGTAGAGCTGCATCACTTGTGGAAACAAGCGAACCATAAACAAGGACAAAGTTCTGGCTGTTTCCACAGCCTCAGCCCCTCCTCGATGAAGCACCAGCTGTGGTTACTGTCAGGGCAGGAGGGAACACACTTTAGCTACTGTTCATGTTCACATGTTAGAGATTCCTGCACAAGGAATGTGTATAGCCAGAACAGGATGCCAGTCTCATACATATCACTGGGCACTCTTATTCTCCATGGGTAGATTATTTGGATATTTAAACACACCATTTAGCTTAAGTACATGTCAGTGGTCTACAGGAGTGGTGTCAAATTCCAGTCCTGTGTAGCTTAGTTCTTTCTCTGTTGCACCACAAATGATTCAGCTCAAGAGCTGTGTGATAATTAGCACAAGGAGGTGCAAGGAGTTGAATTGGGTGTTAAATGAGAGGAATCCCAGAAATGTGCAGAGCTCCAGCCCTCCAGGACTAAAGTTTGACACCCCTGCTCTACAGAAAGAAACCAGAGTTCATGCAACAGTAGGAGAACATATAAACCACAGATGTGAGGCAGCCGTGCTCCTGAGAATTTACTTCATCAGCTCAGTTTGGAAGATAAATGAATGTGTGTATGTCAACAGCTCAACAGAAGGACATCGATGACCTGCCTGCATTGTGAGGAGAAACGTTTTGCAGATGGAACATGAAAAAGTATGCACAAGTATATGCATTACATATAGTCAGGCGTGACGTCGAAAGGCATGACGACATTTCGGTCAACGAAAAGCCAAATATACAGCGGTGGTCCATGTGGTTTTAATGGAGCTGAAAACTTTCCATCACCTAGTGACGTTGTTGCACAATGCATTACATTTGGAGAGATACTGGTGTAAACAAACCTACTGCACTGCCAGTCCAATAAAACTGTAGCGCATACAATTACAGTACATAATACTACATAATGATAATGACTGTTACTGGTTTATGCATTTACTATACCATACTTTTTACTGTTATTTAGGCTACACCATTTAGCCTAGGAGTGTAGTAGGCTACACCATCTAGGTTTGTGTAAGTACACTCTATGATGTTCGCACTGTAGTAAAATCGCCTAACGACGCATTTCTCAGAACATACCCCTGTCGTTAAGTGACGCATGACTGTAAATATCATTTAGCAGTACATGCAAGTTACTCCTAAACAGAGAATAATAAACTTAACACATGATAAAATACTGCAACTTAATTGCTCTGCTTCCTAATTTGTCACCTTTTTAATTTATTTTCATAGAAAACATACAGAACAACACTGTTTCTATTGAATGATAATGTCCTTGCACCTTATGTCAGACTTCCAAACTGTCAAAACTGAATGTAATCCCAGAAAAGTGAGTTTCTGGTTCAAAGCTGAAAATATTTTCTGCAGTCTTCCCACCCAAATTACATTAAAATGAAATGTTCTATGAATGAGTTTCATGATTACTGAATGAACAAATAATTGAAATACAGAAGTGCCCTGTGTATGACACACAATATGGCTAATGGCTTCAGTAATATCACCAAAAGAGAGACAATGCACTTTAATCATATGAAACGCAAAGATATGGTCATTAGGATCCAATGCCACCAAAAAGTAATCTACAAATAAAATGAAATTTGACTAAAAGTATACTTTCTCAAATGTTAATTACTTACGTGCATCGACATTTACTGAAATGTTCATTCTTCTGACCATTAGAGTAAAAAAACACTGACTCCTTTTTTATCATAGCATTACTTCAAAGATCTTCTATTTATAAAATCAGATATTTCTCAAAAGGAATATTTGAGCCTATAGATTCAGGGGGCATATACTGTACACAGTGATCACCCACATGTCACTATACATTCAGGGGGCGTGTGCAGAGTGATCACCCGCATGTCACTAAACTTTCAGGGGGCGTGTGCAGTGATCACCCACGTCACTAAACTTTCAGGGGGCGTGTGCAGTGATCACCCGCATGTCACTAAACTTTCAGGGGGCGTGTGCAGTGATCACCCGCATGTCACTAAACTTTCAGGGGGCGTGTGCACAGTGATCACCTGCATGACACTATAGCTTCAGGGGGGTGTGAGCACAACGTGATCACCCACAGGTCAGTATAACTTCAGAGGTTTGTGTGCACAGATGATCACTTGCATGTCACTATAGCTTCTGGGGGGTTGTGTGCATCGTGATCACCCATAGGTCATAGCTCAAACTCCAGTAGAAAGCCCACATGTATGGTAAGGGTGAGCAGTGGAGAAAGCCGGGGCCCTTAGCAGGGGCTGGACTGCTGTCACTAAGTATGCACTGTTTGGCAAAGCATCGCTCACACACATGCAGGTAGTGAATCTCCATACACTCAAATTTTAATTCTTCCAAAGTGGGAAAGATTGTATTTTGGTCCGTTTGAGCAGCAGTTGGCGCTCTTGCGCCATATTACTCTCCTCTTCCTCTTTTGCCGGTGTCCTCATTATGAAAAAAGCTGTTCTACTTGCCTTCAGAGTTAACCCCTCACTTGTGCCAAAGGAAGCAAAAGTGGGTCATGGAAAGGGAGGGGGGAGGAGGTGGGGGGAGGGATGGAAGATGTGAAGAGATACCATATCTGACAAAAGAGGAGTCAAGCAGTGTAGATATGGAGGTCAAAAAAAGTTTGGAGTTAGACGACAACTAAAGTCACAAAAACCAGGGGTGGGCATTAAGTGCACATCTATACATGACTAAACTAATTTTTAAGAAAGATCTTTCATTTTTATTAAATTTTTATATTACTTTACAGCATAATATTAAAAGATTTTTTCTCTGTAAAAAATCCAGTTTCCATTTTAAAAAAGATCTTTATATATGCAAGGGAACTTCTTCCAGAAATATGTGAAAACCTCTGTAGTGACTTTACTCACATTAACAAACAGACAATCAATGATATATTAATGTTATGTATTAAAGCACCGTTTATTAAAAAGATACATAGTCAAATGAATGGGCCATTCCTGTTCTGTCTAGCTTACTGCTCACATGTGAGATCTGGACCACACTGGCCGGCACCTGCTCCCCATTTCGGGGCTCTCATCATAGTTGCCGCTTTCATCCCATCGAGTATCAATCACGTACATATCAAGATATTTGGAGGGGGGGGGAAGAAAAACAAAACACACACAGATCCACATATAACAGAGCCTCAGGTGAACAACTGTATAGAGAGCAGAGTTTGTATGCCACGTTGAAATGATATACATCTGCTGTACCAGCAGGCTTCTGTCCCATGTCTTTGCACCTGATACGAATCGAGAACAAACACAGCATAAGCAATACACGGCCCCAGCCACAGAAATAAAACATACCAAGACATTTAAAACCCTGCTGCCCTTCCCTCACATGTGGAAACACTGTGCTTCAATCTGTGAGTTGTTACATAAGGTCATAAAACAAGCAGTATAAGTTGCAGACAATGAATCCAGTATCAGGCCTCTAATGCTGAGTCTCACAATAACACTTCTGACTTCCCCTCCAACTGCCATTCACAAATATGCAATTTCTCTGGAAACCTTCCTTGGAATCTTGCAAAGCCTACAAAATTACACAAGGTGTACATTTATATTTGCATATATTTGCAAGTACTCTGCAGTTCAGTTTGGAAAGGCAATGAGCAAACTGTGTGCCCTCAAACAAAGAGATGGACATATTGTATAAATGAAAATTGTACAACTAGGCTTAAGATTTCAATACAGTACAAATATTCACCGAACAGCACATCAGCACCCCCATGTGCCTTACATATGCTATTATAAAACCAAGTTAAATAAGAACATTTTATTTTATATTAAAAACACCTTTTTTACTCTTACAAACAAATTTTCCAAGACCACAGAGGAGATCATATACGTTTTGGGAGAATAAAAATGTAAAAAGTCCCACTGAACAAACAGCAGCTGCTGTCAACCAGCTTTGTCCTCACCCCAGGTTCTGGTCAAATTGCAAACACAAGGACAGAAACAGGTAATGTATCGCTTTAAAAGTGTCAATTAAAAAAAAAATTCTAATGCTATTCCCTTACATGGCTCAGGCAAACTTTGTCAAATGATGAACCTTGTTAAAGGTTTACTCCTAAACCACCTGTAAAACAAATGTGTACTAAGAATTGCAACACCTCAGCAAAATGTACCACTACATCAGTCTGTATATTGTAGGTCTAGATCCACAGATCCCTCTGTTACAACAAGTCTTAACCTCTTGGGTCTCCTATCTGGGTGGGGGGGAATCAGGGAGTGTGAAAACGTGGGGAGGGAGCAAGACCCTGAGTGGGCAGGATGGGCTAGAGTAGGGCCAGGCTGATGCACATCCTTCCTACCATGAGCGTCCCTCCGCATCGCTTCCTTGCTTCCCACACCAGCAATGTTGCCTACAGAGAAACAAGGTGAATAGTTTGAGGACTTTGGCCCACATGGCTCAAGGACTAGCCTGCCTTGCGTTCCAGAAGGCTCCATCAGGCAGCGGTAGGTGCAATTTGTAGCGGCCGCCCTTGGATAGTTCAGATATTCCCTTCCATCCTTGTAATCCAGGGTAACAGTGTGGTCGCCAGTGATGTTGAAAACATATGGAGAAGCCTGACAAAAAGAGCTCGACTGAATCTTACTAACCGGTACCTGCGGCACAGAGTCATGACTGCAAACCGTTTGAGGGCTGTTATTCTGGGATGATGTCTGCGATTGGTCCATAGACACAGATGGACTGTAGGTGAAATTTGAATGTTCAGAGCGTACAAAGGACGGGGCCTTGGAAAAAGGCAGTTGCTGTTTGTCTGAACACGAAGACATTTCGCAAGCAAAACGGACATTTTCAGCATGCAAGAGTGTTTGGGATTTGTCCTGGATTGGACTTTGATTATGAGATAAACAGTCATTAGCAAGCGGACTGGAAGAAATAAAAGACTTATGGAAGGGGGAGAGTGTTTTACCTGATAAATTACAGGAATGATTTGATTTAACAGATAGGGGTTTCTCAAAAATCACTGCATCTTTACTGGATGTCCGATATACTGGCTGACCTTTCTCACTATGAGAGAGAGACTTGCTTGGGAATTTAGGCGCCTCAAAATTAACTGATACTTTTCCCATATTAAAATCATATTGTGACAAGCTACCTTGATGACAGGCAACATTGGAAGATGAAACATTGTAACAGGGACGATTTTTTCCCAGATCAAAATATCCAGTTTTTGCGCTTTGCGTCTTAGTATACAGGTCTGCATTTTTTATGGCTGTTCCATTCAGCCAAGAAGTCGCACAGAAATTTTGATCCTGCCGACCACAGTGACTTTTAACAGCGCAGTTTGGGTTATGCAAAACACCTACATTTTTATCATGCACACAGAATACATCCCCCCGGTTCACAGTGTTCATTTGTGAATAAAATACAGAATTATTTGCTGTAGTCAAAGGGTACGACTTCATGGTTTGATTCTGTGTCCCAGAGCTGTACAAGCCAGCTGCAATCTGATTATTAGTAAAATATTCTGGTTTGCCTGTAGAACTATGCGTGCTCAAAGGTGTCATGGGTTTGTCTTGCACAAATGACTGGACTTTACCACAATCTGAGCGGATGGAATCTCCTCTGGAGTAAAAGTAATCAAGAGGATTGAGTTGAGTAGCCTGAGAGAGGGAGTTTGAAGATGTATGCCTAGAATTTGATGTTGCGTCAAATAATTCTCTGTTGGCGTACTGATTCCTTCCAGTGAAAGGAAGTGACTGTGTGCCTGAATCTTGCTTCATGTATGCCAGTTTATTTCTGTCCAGAGAGCAATTTAACAGGACTGCATTTTTCTGAGCGACAGGTTCAAGAGATGAAAAACCAACATTTGAGGTGCTAAGAGATGCTATATCTTTTGTGGAGCTCAGACCCTCAGTCAGAGTGAGAGACTCATTCTTTGATGAACAGATTGAGAAACTTTGAAATTCTCCTCCTGGGCTGAAATGACTTCCAGGACTAGGTGTATCGAGATAAGATGTTTCTGCTTGCCATGTCTCAGATGTGGCCTGTGTGAATGGACCACTGAAAGACTGGTTGTTTTCTTCTTCCATGGGACAAAAATCTGTTAAAGAGCTTTGGAGGTGGCTTTGTGGAGGCATCTCATAATATCCTTCTAAGTTTAAGGACTGGAAATCAAGAACATCCTCACAACAGTGAGTACTACTAGAATCGGCAAGAGGGAGAGAACTCTCTGAAAAGAAAGGTAAATCTTGAGGTTTTGGCTGTAGCTGGAATGAGGTAGAATTTGTATCAGTGGGGAAATCATTGTAAGAGGAGCACAAAGGGTTTGCCACCTTCACTGTGGAGAAAACAGACGCGTTGTTCACATTAAGCACATGGCTAGGACAGCTGGTTCTCTTTTGCTCCTCGGTTCTCCTCCACCATTTTCTTGATGGAGGTTTTATTACTCTGTTCTTGGTTTTCTCAATTGCTCTCCTCTGTAATCCTTGCCATTTTCGTCCAGGTTCTTCATTCATGCCATGAGGAGAATGGAGAGAACCAGGTGAGAGTGGGAGAGAGGAAGAATCTGCTTTTGCAGACTTCATTAGGACTCTCCTTGGTTTGTTTATAAAGGATGGTGAGTCAACATTTTTAAGTTCATGGTAATTCACACGTACTGTGTATGGTCTCTCTAGCACATCCTGACCAAAGCTTATGCTAGTCCTTGAAACATCACTCTTTTGTTTATGGCCAATAAAGTCCACAGTCCATTCACCTTCAGGCTTTCTTCGTAGTCGTATTCTCAGTAAGGAGTGATCCTCTTTACCAATATTCAAAAGACTTTGTTCATCACCCATGTCCACTGGTTCTGTCTTACACTTTTTTATTTGTCCGTTATCCTTAATGTCACAGTCTTTGACATGTTTATCAGACACTTTATTTTCGTAAGACCTTCCAATTATTTCACTCTCTAGAACTTTAACTGTTTTACATTTACGAGTTTTTTTAAGCAGGAGAGATTTTGTTTCCTTGTCCTCTGCTTTATCTTCAATTCCGCGAAAAACATTTTCCATTCTGTCCTCTTGCATTTGTTCCACAGCTACTCTACTAGTGTCAGTTTCTATGTTTTTCTTCTCTTTCACCTTGTCAATATTACACCCTGGCTTGAAAACTGCATTCTTTATTCTTCCAATGTTGCCTCTTTGCATACTCTGTTCCAGTAGTGCTTCTTTTTCCTGTTCTCCCTTGCAGCAAACATTCCTCTCCTTTTCATTGTTCAAATCAGAGACACAGTCCAGAAGAGATTTAAAAGGTTCTAACAGTTCAACTTCTTGTGCTGAGCTTTTATTTCCATCCACATCTCTCTGCACGTTCCTTGCCATCTCCCATTCCTCCCCTTGTTTTCTCTTAAAGCGAAATTTAAAATGTTCTTTCACGCCACATTTGTTTATTTGGACCTGGTCTGCAGCCTGTTGTTGCATTCCCAAATGCTCTTCACGCCACCTTACTTCTTCTCTACAGTTTCCTGTCCTCCTGCCAGTCTCTGCAGCCTGTGGTTCTCCTTCAGAGTTTTCCTCTATTACATCAGTCAGGGAGACCCCAAAACAAGCCGAAGTCCTTTTAATCCCAGAATCAGCTGCCGATTTGAAGTTTTCCTTCTCAGCTATCTCACTTTCTTGAGCCAGCATCATTCTTTTTGGTATGTCCATTTCTTCAGTCTCCATTCTTCCATGCACCATAGCTTCCTTTATTTTTTTCTCGCACTGTCCCTCATGTTCTCCTCCTTGATCCCACTCTACCTCTGTTTCCGTGTTTTCAAATGTCACCAGGGGTTTTGTTATTTGCCTGTCTGAGTGGATATCTAGTTTGCTACCAGCTTTATTACATTCCTCTAGTACCTTTGATTTACCCGATTTTGCCCTTCTCTCTCTCTGTTTTTTAAGCAGCCTCTCCTTTCTGTGTCGACTTACTCGACATTTTAAATGCTTTACTCTAGAATGTAACTTTCTGAAAGCTACTCTCTCTTTCAAGGGTCTTACTAAAGTTCTCTTTTTAGATCTGTCACATGTCATCACTTTAATACCAGTGCCAGAATCACCATTCAAACAATGATTTTCTGTCGTTTCACCATCCTTTAACCTTGAGCTAACTGCTACTTCAGTTTCTTCATTCAATCCCAAGTCATGTCTTTGATCTGTAAAATTTTCTACTCCAAGTCCTGTGAGCTTCATTGACAGACCCTCTAAGCCAGCAATATTTAACCCCTGTTCAATCTCAGTGTCCATTTCTTTTCGAGGAATCCGTTTCTTTAGGGGGACATTGGCCTGGCCTTGCGCCTGTGGATTGGGATCCAAACATGGTAGACAGTCAGGCTTCATAATGGCATGAGGAATAAGTGGCGAAAGAGAAGACTGAGGTGACTTTGGTTCTTCTGCATCATGTGATGGGAGATGCTCAAAAATGTGAAAAACTGGCTGCAGGCTACCTTGGAGCTCAGATTCTGCCTTATGAACCATTGATGATTGGCCCTCTTTCGTTTCATCTGCTGGAGGTGTCTGACTCATGTGTGTCCTAGCTGTCTTCATTTTTATGTTACCCTTTTCTGTTATCAATTCAAGATCTTCCGCTTGACTGAGTTGTGGACATCCAGTGTTTCCTAGTGTCCCCCTGATATTGCTGAAATCTTTCACCACCTTTGCCTTCTCAAATATATCACAAAGAAGAACCCTCACTTCCTTAGCACAAAGGTTGTGCCCATTCACAGCTGCTATTTCTCCATTTTTTTCATCTCTGAAATCTAATACAGATCTTAAATTCCCACTTTCACTATTTTCAAGACTGGTTTCATCTGCCCTATTGCCCTTGGTTGCCATTTTATCTGCAGTCTTAAATGATGCCTTGCAGAATTCCCCTTTACCATTGTATTGTTCACCCTGTGATAAAACAGCAATTACTTTAGAACCCATTTCACTTTCTAGGTTAGTTATATCACCTGCTCTAAATGACATACCCCTCAACCCTTTCTTACCTTCAAGTCTTCCAAAATCCATGCCATTCCGTCTCTTAGAGTTCTCCTGTGATCTGGAAACTCTAGTTTTGGTTTCCCTGTCTTCTACTCCAGCGCTGCTCCCTTCTATTTTCTCCATAATCCCTTTCCCATCTCCCTCCGCTGCCTTTTCACCAAGCTTGCACATTTCTAGACTGGACAACCTGACCAGATCAACTGTAACGTACCGATTAAATAAAGAGAGAAGGGGCTGGTGGCGAGCGGGAAAGGATTCACAGTTGGAAGAACTGAAGGAGGAGGGCAAGGAGCAGGGACCACAGAGATGTGGTTCTAGGGTACAAGGTCCATTGCTATCCTGTCTCCCCAAGCAGTTATTTGTGACAACTTTACAAAGCCCAGTTCTTTCGCTGCAGTTATGACTGCTGCCGTGTGAGCATCTGGTAGCTTGGAGGGTCCTGTCAGTCCCCAGAGTGTGTACACTTCCACACCCGTTCTTTCTTACATCTGAAGGCTGGCATGTGCCTGCTGCTCGTGGTCCACTGCTCTTAGACTGTCCTCCTCCAGTGTATGCTGGATTACTGGCACATGCCACACTACCACAGCACCTACTAACAGTGGTACAGTTCATGCTCCTCATGGTACCTAAGGCTGTAGCTGTGCCATCCCTGGCTGCTGGGGTGAATTTAGTACTACAACTCCCATTTCCACCTTGGCTGCTGCTACTACTACTACTACAACAACTACATACAATTTTGGGTACAGAGTCAGTTTTACAAACCCTTAATCCAGAACCAGAACTCAAAGGCCTATTTCTTGTCATGTTCCTAGTTCGAGAAGAGACACTTTCTTGCACACAGAGCAGAGAATCTTCCACCATGTCAAAATTTCCCTTGCCAGGGTTCTTCACAGGTACCACAGAAGAGCCAGAGTGGAGGACAACTGCTGGAGGTGATTTGGAATCAGGACAGCTCTGTCTCTTTTCATCATCCTCTACTATCAGGGAAACATCATGCTTAATCCCACTTTTCAGCTCTTCCACTTTTGGCCGTTTGACTAGGCCATCTGAGGTGCTTGTTGACTGGTCCGCTGAGCAGCGACGCAAACACACTCGCAGGTCCTTGAGCATGCTATGCGAGACGGAGGGGATGGTAAAGCTGTACTTCTCTGTTCGTCTCCCTTTCTCATCCGTTTTCCATCTGTTAGTTTTAGACAGTTTCATTTTCCTGCTGCTTGGGGGAAACGTATTCTTCTTCATCCCCTGAGAAAGGGGCCCCTTGGAAGCACAAGCTTTAAAATAAACAGATAAATAGTTAGGAAAATAAATACAAATTTATCTGAATCACAATAAGAGCTACAATAAGAATTAGCCACATTTAACTGGGAATGGTGTTGAGGTTAGACCAGTCTTTTCCTTACTAAAACTGACTTTCTAAAATCTTAAGCATTCCTGCTGCTTTTATCACACCAAAAACTAAATAGAACAAAATGAAGTATAATTTCTTTCCCTGATATTTGTAAGGCAGAAAATGAGAGGTACAAGGATTCAGCAGGTAGCACTGCATAATTATAAATGTATTCCTGAACGGCCTGAAAACAACCAGCATCCCATTCCCATCACCACAAAAACCACTTATCCAGTACAGGGTTGTGGATGATGAACAGATGCAAGACTGAAGATGTTGTCCACTGCATTTTTTCTGCACGTGAAACCTCTGTGCTAGACAGCCTCACAATGAGGCACCTTACAGATAATCTTACCCATGCTGCTCAGCGCTAGGGTTGTGCACTGGGTGAAGTTTCCCTTCACCCGACTCAGACGAAGATCGGTCTCCCTTAGGCTGTACTTCTGGCCAGGGGCTTCACTGGGATCTGTATGGACTGTCTGCCTTTTTCTCTGCTTAAAGGAACCCTCACCTCTCCTTAAACGAAAATTAAGTTCAATGAGTTTTGTGACAAACATTATATGACACTGCATTTTTTTTTATTTTATTGCAATTCTAACCATTCCTGCTGTTCTATTAACAGCAAACAAACTACAAAAAAGTGCCAAGCCACCTGTAGACATTAAAGCCCATAGAACACGATCAGCAGGAAACAGACCATGCTGCCCTCTGCTTTCTTGCTGCTGTGCCCTCTCACCTCTCACACGTGCAGCATTCACACATCTCGTTATCTTCACCAAAAAAGCTGTCACCATAGTAACAAGTGATCTCCTCCCCAGGAGAAATGGGCCGGACAACTTTCACACATGCACCATACTTGTCACCTGGGACAAACTGTGGGAAACAGAAAACGTACTGAGAAAAAAGGGAGAGAGGGGCAGACATTAACCAACAACATTTAAAGGAGTGATATTGCAAAATGGCGTACTTCAGGAAAAGATTTGCCCATGTGGGTTAAAGAACGACGTCACGAACTCAATTAACTTCATTCAAAACTGAACAAAAAGTTCTGACACTTCTAAAGCTTAAGCTAAAGAACAGATTCAACATGCAGAAATGCAGATTGAACATGAAGGTTGTAAAAGTACAATGTACAGGCCAAATGCTATGAGATGCAGTCCTGTCTTATGCTTATGTACATTGCTGACTAGCGATCAAATTGCAGACCAGCAGATTCTTTACTTGGCTGAAATCACAGATTACATATTTAACTGGTTACTAACAGACTGGAAATGAGAATCATTCATTAAAGTCCAGCTCTTCAGATTGCATACAGAAGTCTCTTTCCAATAAGGAACTACAGGCACCCTGTATGTTAACAGGCAGAGTTACTACTACGGTTACAGCTCGACTACGCCATTTAATTGGCCTACCGTCCTTGTCCCAGTATACCTGCATGGGAGGGGAATCGATTTTTTTGAATGAAATCTGTCCAACTCCGCTACAATCGGTGGCAATATGGCTCCTTTCAGCCTGTTAGTATTGGGCTTTTTCCCAGTTGACCTTTTATATCACAGATGCACAAACATAATAAAAATTAATGGGTGTGTGGAAAAGTGACAAACTAATTGCGATCTGTAGCCAGATCACAGTATTGGATTTCTCTCAAATACTGCAATGTGATTTTGTTGCAATAGATATTTGGGTATTTGTGAGACAACAAAACGTGGAGTCCAACATAAAATTTCTCATGAACTCGTCTAGGAGTGAATTAAACAGCAAGGATGAAAATGATTCTCGGAGATTACATGCAGCGCTCATGCACAAGCAGCAGAGATAGAGAATAAACTGATTTTTAAACATTTACAGTAAGCCCTCGGACATTCGCGAGATTACGTTCCAGAACCCGTCGCGAATGAGGATTCGCGGATGCTTGGTAGAGTCACTAAAAATGGTAATATGCTTATTTCTATAGTTTAAACCATAAATATGCTCCCAAAATACTAATTTAAAAGTTAGCTTAATACATTACATTAAAAAAAAGTAAAAAAAAAAAAACAATAGAGTACAGTCTCGCCTAACGGATATTTGTCACACTAGCACATTTACAGTACAGTATTCCAATCTTACCCTACTAATTCATAGAACACGGCATTGGCTGCCGTTTTCTGTTGCATTCACAGTAAGGTAAAATGAGTAAACATACCCTGAGGGAAACCCGGAACACATTTGCTATGCACGTAAACATTAGCATGTTCACATGTACTTTAAAACTCCGGTTTTAGTTAGACAAAAACACCATCATTTGATTCTTAGCATGCATGTAAACATACTGACTGGGACAGCAGTTCCAAATTGTGTCTGCACATGTTTATACTGCCCTCAAAAACAGAAAAGAACAGACAGACAGACACCAACAAGCATATTTATAGCCCTGTCCTTTGTAGGGCAAAATCAACATAACACACGAAAAACGGGAAGGACCCTACCAACGAGGTTCTTACCTTACAGTTTGGTCTGCAGTCTTCACACCACAAAGAGATAAATTAGTGGTTAAAAAGGGTATGTTCACCATATTAGCTTTAAAACAACAAGCAGCACTTAAAGACTGAGAACAGGTCACTAACATTACAAAGCTAACTTCACATATTAACTTCAGACTGGAGAAAGTCACCTGTACCTCTGAACATGACCAATTAATCACTTTTATATTCTTACCTTATTAGACAGACAGACTAACACAAGAAAGACTAATATGATTAACCACATGCCCAACTTACATATATTAATATTAAGTGTGTCATGGTTAACTGGTGTACAACAGAAGCATTTTACTAAACTATAGTGAAGAGGAAGCTGAAGTGAGTGAGAAGAGCCTGACCGTGATTGATGAAGGCAGCAGGGCCCAGCCACAGTTGAGCACAGCGCTTGCGGGTGGAGTACATCACACTGAAATCATTTACTCCAGCTCGTAGAACCGCGCTATCAGCTGCACTCAGCTCTGCAATACAGCCCTGCAAGACCTCCACGCGTTCACCCACCAACCTGCAGAAGACATGCGACCATGAGACGCTGGCACGCAGGCACACAGACAAGCACTCCAAGGCCCCTAACTCACCAATGTCGTGTTGAAGTGATCTTGGCTCCATTGGTTTCTGATGAGTAACGGTCACATGACTCAATTTGAACACCACTATCCATCAGGAAGGCGCTGAGATAGCGGTACACCTGAGAAAGGAAGGAGCTTTGATTCAGTAGAGAGAACATGCTTCTACTTGATTAGTTAGGGTCAGTAAGAAAATTGCAGCGTAGACACGTTGTCTGTCTGCTTAGTGAGAAAGACACTCACATGCTGTCTCAGCAACTCCTGCCGGTGAGAGCCCAGCTCCGCAAAGTAGCCCCAGGCCCAGTCCCCCACCGTTAGTGCCTCAAAGGTCACCTGGAAGTCATGCGTCCGTCGGAAGCGCTGCAACGTCTCCCTGAGGTAACCCCAGCGGCGGATTTCTGGGGGAGGACTGCAAGAGAAATTCAAGAGAATCAAAACCTGCTCATACTTCATGTCTTATCAAGCACAGGTACAAATACACCATAACTAAAGGCAGGGCCTTTAGTGTGCTAACCATAACTTCTAAACATGTTACAAAGAAAAGTGACGATTCTGTACCTGATATTCATCTTGTGGGTGCTGAAGCCCAGCAGTGGGTCCAACACAAGGCTGGTGGCCAAGTCATCGATCTCACACAGCTCTCTGACACTCATTCTACTACACCCCTCCATCTCCACCCTCCATCAACATACTGCCAGGTAACAGAAAAAACACAGTCAACATGCCATTCCTAATCCAGGTCTGCATTATGTCAGTCATATGAGTATTGCTGTCCACAAGACACATTTCCACTGAAACCCATGAGAAATGCCAAGCCATCTTAAATTGCATAGTGCACAAAATAATTAAAAAAAAAACATGCATATTACAGATCGTTCACGTAAAGCATTCAGAGCAGCAAGAGTCCTCTTTTAAAACTGAGTTTAAGAGATTAAATATACCTGTTACTTAATATACACTAGTACAGGTGTTATTCCGTCAGTACGCCAGAATGGTTGCTAGCTTGAATTTAATTGACCTAATAATTATTCTCATGAGAATGCAATTTACATCGTGTTCATTGCTTGGAAATGAGCAACTAATCCTTAAGTATGTTCCCCTTACAAATACTGCGACTGTCTGCTTAACTTAGAAAGGCAGCCCCGTTGTGCAGGAAAATCACAGATCCCCAACAGCATCCCGCCTATTCAAATTTTTTCATACAAACGCCCGCCGTCCCTGTCTGTCTCTCACAGTCCCGCAAGGCTGTACCCGGGCCGGGTCCGTCGGTACCACGCAGGCAGGGGAGCGTGTTTGCGTGACCAAAACGACACTCAAGCGCTCAGATTACTCCATGCATCAGCTGAATCTCAGCCGGTGCTGAGGTCGCTTAGTGGGGTCACAAATGTTTTAACACTTCGTGGTGGAAAATTAGCATCGTTTCTGTGAATGTACCTAAAGCAGGCAAAATACGGCGGACGGAGCCGTTTTTCGAGGAAACAGCTGGCTGCGAAAAATAGGAAAGCGGAAAACAGGGCGCAGCTTATGATGAACGGAAAATAAAGCTTCGCGGGCCGACGGAAAAGCGGCGCCCCGGGTGTCGGGGCGGCTCCGCCTCGACGGTTATTCTTCGGAAATTTCTGGACGACCCGGATCCGCGCGCAGACAGCTGGCGAGCTCGCTGACTAGCTAACCCCGGACAACCGTATCTGACAGGCCGTGAGGTTTCGGATAAGACTGCAAAAATCACAAATCAAAGAGAAAACACAGAACCGCGCTTTGCACCTAACAATCCAGAGCGAAACACAGAAAGACTCTCAAAGGTAGTTCGAGTATTTAAATCCAAAAGTTTCATACCCTTGCGCCGTCTAACAGAGTAAGCTTTATTTTTTTATCTTCTCCTCGACGTAATAACCGTCACTCCTATCCCTGACGTTGATTGGTCAGAATGGACTTCAGTTTGCTTAACAGCACTGCAATTGGCTGACCGTTCAAATTCCCGCCCTAATTCTCGCGCAACAGGGTCGGGTTTTATTTGCGTTGATTTGTGGTTACCTGTACTAAATCGTAACCGCTGCGTTTTAAAGACCAATTCGGATACTTCTAGCACAGCGCGAACCCAGGCGCGTGGTTAAAGGCAGTTTCGGCTGGTTTTCTTCTCACGCTGATTTAGAGCGGTCGCTGATACAAAATGCTGTCGGTACATGAGTGAATGCTAATAAGCGCTTTATTTAATATTTACGAAACTAAAAGCAGGATTCATGACCAGCGTGTAATTGCATGTAATTTCAGAAGCACTTTTCTTAATCTAATTGTTCTTTGACTGTATGCGGCCATGTATCACGCTCATTACTGTAAGAAGTTGTCTTTGTTTACATCATTATGAATGAATGATGTCTATTTCAAATTCCAATTGCAGTTCACCAACACCGCCTATAGAGCATACCATACACGTTTTTTTTCCCTCTCTAATATGTTGTAGTCGTTCTCAGTCCCCATAATCTACACAATAAACACTTTAAGTATCTGAATACGAAACATTTTCAATGACATATGTTTAATGCGATTTTATGACATAAGTCTAAACACACTAAGCAAGGGACATGGGAGCTGGCTAACGGTTTCGTAGTAGGGGTAGAATTTCTGTGCGCGAATAGGTGTTTCATTATTTCAGACAATCTGCGCGGGTGGCGCTATAATACGGTAGAGAAACAATGGCGTCTGTAGTTCAGAGGAGCAATTCGTACGCATGTATACACTACTTTACGGTACATCCTTTTCAATGTGCGTGTACTAACTACTTTACGGTAGAGAATAATATGGTCGCCTCATGTGTCAGTATTCGCCGCTGAGCGCTGCGTCTCAGTACAGTCTAGAATTTTCTAGATATTGCTATCCTTAAATAACAGGATCACGTACAGTCACTGTAGTGTACCTTTATTCACAGGAGCGATTTGAGTGTGGCTGCGTCGTACTTTGGTGAGCAGATTGCGATTATTAGTTACTAGTTCATATGTACGCTACAGTTGAAGGTTTCTAATGTTTTCTCCGGTGATGTACCACAACGGATATTTGCAGACGCAGATAATGATTGATTAAATGATAACGTAGGAGGTGTATCGTTGGGTAGATGTTTGTGCGATGGTGGTTACTACGACTGCTGACATTTTACCCATTAACCTTATTTACTGTTAAATTAGTTGACTTACAAGGGTGTAAGTCAACTACGCCTCTATACTTAGAGATGCATACTATTGTACAAGTGTAAGGCCACTACCGCGTGGTGTCCTTGCTGGTCAATACTTTGCTGTCATAGTACTGGTATCAGGTGCCGTTGTTGTGTCTGGTCAGTGCTGGGCAGCTGAGAGTGTGGGTTGATGTGGTCCGTCGCCTTTTCTCTGCGTTCAGGGGACAATGGCAGAGGGTAGTGGTCAGAGACAGCATCCTCGCAACTTGCAAGGCGTCCTGCGCATGGCTGTAGAGGCGGGCTCCGCTTCTGATGGACCAGCCCCCCAGCAGCCTATGTCAGAGGAGGTATGGCACACTGACACGGTCCCTCTGAGTCAGCTGGGTTGACCTGCTTGCTGCTGTTGGTGCTCAGTCTCTCTCTCTCCCCCCCCCCCTCCTCTAGAGGAAAGCATGGCTGAGGGAAGCTCTCGCTGACATCTGTAAGGGGCAGCAAGATGAGGTGGAGCAAATGAAGCAGTGTCTATCTGTCCTCCGGAGAACCACAGCACGGGAATCACAGGAGCATGAAGAGGAGGAAGAGGAGGAAACAGAGGGGGCACTGGAGCTGCTTTCAGAACTGTGTGAGAACCTGGATAACGCTAGAGGTGAGGAGTAGGGAGATACTGGCAGCGTGGGTATGGGGGGCGCTGGCGGGGCGGAGCAGCGTGGGT
>JAODJX010000048.1:4991217-5002827 GCA_026776945.1 Isichthys henryi | reverse complement strand
ACCCAACTTCCCGAGCCTGAACTCAGGGACCCGCCCCCAGTGTCTAAATAAACTACTTAAATGTGAAAGCAGCTCTCAAGCACGGTCCTGCTGAACCTGTCTCATGTAACTCCTGCCTCAGGATGCAGTGCTCAGTGCTACAGGTGTGAGGTGGTACCCAACTGTAGTGGCCCAAGTCCGAGATGGGAGTCAGATAGCTGCAGTCAAGTCTCTACATGAAACTTACGATCTGTAATTCAGGAAATCATACAGAACAGTCACAGATCAAAAGTAAAAATTTATATATATTCACAACTTTTTCTTTATTTTACACATGGCTTTTCCCACATATATATTTTTACATATATAATCTTTAACCGGTTATGTGTATATATGTATATATATTTATATCGTTTTTACATTTTTTTTGTAACAATTAAATAACAAAAAGAACAGAATAATGAAAAGAAAACTCATAAAAAATAAAACAGGACAGACCAGAATAATTAAAATGCAGCAGTATAACATCATTCAGCTTCATAGTGAAGGCAGGCATGTATGTTCCCATACTCCCCTTCCCAGAATTCACAGCGTCCCTGAGGGCCTCTGGATGTCTGATGGTTATTGCAACCCTCTGCAGGTCAAATGAATTGCAGATATCATGAATTGTAGGCAAATACTTTTTCATCTTCATAACGTTTTCTACTACCAGTAAAAATGATTGTTTTTATATTTTATATTGTTTTGAATATTTTATGAAAATACTGCATTTCCTTTTCAGTAGTTTTAAGCGTGTCTTGAGATATGACATAATCCTCCCACTCCCCCCCCCCCCAGCAACCAATCACCTGTAAGCACACACATGATTGACAGATGCAAACCTTATAGCTGCTGGCTGCTGTCTGCCTGTTGGCCAACCCAGCACACACACAAAGGAGCGCAGGCCTCATGCAAAGCAGAAGGCTACACAGAGTTCACTCAAACTCAGAGCAAAATGCACAGATTCATGGGTAAGCGCAGGAGTAGGGCGGGTGCACACAGCGCCCCGGACCCCCCCCCCATGGTCTCGATATTGCGCCCATGAGCGTTCAGTTTCAAAGGTGGGTAGAGTTCAGCTCAGAGGTTTTGGGTCAGATAAGCCCTGCGAAGAGTTTGTCAAGCTCAGTGGCTCCCCCAGTGTTTGCTAAGGGCACAGGCATCAGCAAAGAGGTGGCTGCATATCTGGGGTACAGGTGTTGAAACTATTAAAACATGCACACACTGATACACACACGAGTAGGATGAACCCAAAGATCACAGGGCTGCTAACACCTAATCTATAAAACAACTACAGAAGATTCCGCCGTGACACTGAGGGCAGCTATGCCTGAATCTCCCATGTGAGACACTGAACTCCCAGAATGCATTTCCACAACCGGCTTCTCTTTTCACTCACGTTCAGCAAAACAGCACAACTGCGATGGGAAAATACTGCAAGCTTGTAGCTGGATAAACTTTTACTAAAGAAGAGTATTTCAGGGTGATTGTTCTGCACATAGCAGCAGGAGAAACTGATGGCCTGAGACATATAGCTTCACCTGATGATGATGAATAACTGAACTGTAAGATGCATGTTAGACCACCAGCCCCAATAATAGGGGGCCCAGGACTCCAGACCATCTGGACCACAAGGCCCCCCAGGACTCCTGAAATACTGAAAATGTGGCCATAGGTCCCCGCTAGCTGCTACCAGGCCACTGCTACAGCCAGCGGCTCACTGGGGTGTAGCTTTGAGTTGCGCGGTTGCTGTGTTTGTCTAATGGGCGTTCAGTGCTGTTTTACACAGACAGATAACACTAATAAGCCTTTTAAACTCTGAATCTATAGAAACGTCCATTAAATGCAAAGTGCAAACCCTCAAGTGAGAAAAAGGGATAGAAAAGCTCACGTTGCCATTAACACAAAACCAACCAGGCATGGAGGGAGACTTTCAATGAAATCACAGCGACACTCTCAAAGGACAGACACACACTCACACGCTCCATATACAGCAGTACAGACATACAGACACTCATGGGATACAGCAGTACAGACACACCAATAGATGTACGCACGCTCACGCACAGGATTCAGCAGTACAGACACACTTACAGACACACATACGCTCACACACAGGGTTCAGCAGTACAGACACACTTACAGACACACGCACGCTCACACATAGGATTCAGCAGTACAGACACACTTACAGACACACGTACGCTCACACACAGGGTTCAGCAGTACAGACGCACTTATAGACACACGCACGCTCACACAGAGGATTCTGCAGTACAGACACACTTACAGACACACGCACACACACACACAGGGTTCAGCAGTACAGACACACTTACAGACACACGTACGCTCACACACAGGATTCAGCAGTACAGACACACTTACAGACACACGCACACTCACGCACAGGATACAGCAGTACAGACACACTTACAGACGCACGCACACGATTCAGCAGTACAGGCACACTGACACTATTTGAATCTCCCCTCCTACACCTCCTCCCTACCTCCTGTAAATTCCTGCTCCTCCGCCTAGGTCAGCTCCCTCTCCACATCCCCCCCGTACAGGTAGCTGTTAGATCCAGGTGGCTGTACGTATTCTTCGCTTTTGTCCCAGTCGGCCACCCACCCCCCTCCGCCTCCACCTCCCCCTCCACCAGTGCCCCTCCGTGACACCTTGCTGTCCCCCAGTGGGCGCTGGCTCATAGTGCCGTACTGGCCCATTCCCCCATCACGGTACATGTCCTCCGTCGCATCTGCGAGTTCGTCCTCGTCCAGGATGCCGCACTTCTCCTCGCTGGTGTCCTCTGCATCGGCCCAGGGCTGCTTTTCCCCAGAAGCGAAAACACCTGCAAGGCACACAACTCGCGGTTCCTCCCAGAAGTCTGACCCCAACCGGAGAACGGCACACAGACAGGATGTCCACAAAAGCGCCAGGTGACACAGGACAAGGTGGAAACCCGAGAAGATGAAATGACAGCAAAAAAGTCACACCACAAGCCCACAGACAATAGAGGAGGAAGATACAGACCGTAGAAGATCACGCCTCCGTAATGAACGACTGAGGCTATGAGGAAAACATACTGCCACTCCTCGCGGGTCTGAAGTGAGAGAGAGTGAGAAAAGCAAGACCGGTGCTGAGCTTCAATATATATCACACTCTTCACCTATGTTTCAGTTGCGCATATCTTCATCCAGCCTTCCCTATCCGTGGCTCTGCAGACAGTACCCCATGAGTGGAGTAACTTTACAGTTTGCATCTACATTTATTTTCAGATGCTTTTGTCCAAAGTGACATACAAATGAAGCTCATGGGAGTTTTACTTACACAAAAATATTTTGAGGGCAGAAGGAAATGCGATTGGTTCAGAGAAATATCCAGTCAGATTGTAGAGAAGGTAGGTGCAAGACATCTGATTGGTTGATCCTGCCTCCTTTAGTTGCTTGGCCACACCTCCTGTACAATCTGATTGGTTATCTATCTGAACCAATCATTTTTCCTTCTGCCCTCAGAACATTTTTGTGTAAATAAAACTCCCATGAGTAAAAGCGAGGGGCAGAGATCTGGAAGCAGTGTGGGGTTTGAGGGCCTATAAGGGGCACAAAAGTGAAACCTCTCTGTCAGCTACTGAACTGCTGACCTTCCGATCACAGGCACAGAGTTCAAACCCACAGAGTTGCATAACACCTCCTACCAAGCCAGGTCAGGGGATGATGCTGTGAGCATCGGCCTGCACTGTATCCCAGAAAACTCCAGACAGCATTAGAACGTAAGGGGAGGCGAATGGGAATCGATGTTTCAGTCACTACTGATACCATTTTGTCAGTGTTATGATCTAGGTCAGTTATAAGATCTAGATCCAATGCAACCAATGGGGGGGTTAGGACGTGCAAAGAATCAGTGCTGACAGTGCTGGAGGCTAGAAGCATCCTGATATACAGTGTGCTCCTGAAGGGAAGCTCATATTCTCAGTGTCCTGCACTGATCTACTGGCCCAGTAGGCAAAGCGCTGGGCCAAGCGGAGAGTCTGTGGCAGCTTTCTGGAGGCGGAGCTCCTCCTGACCACAGATGTAAAGCCGACGAGTCTGTAGACACTGAGGCAGAATATTTTATCCTTCTTTGTAGCAGGAACAATGACTGTGAATTTGCTTAAGCAGGCAGGAACATCACAGTGGCTGAGGAAACAGCTAAACAGGTGCCTATCCCGTCTGCAGTGTGGCAGGTGAGATCCGGTCGGCTGCTTCCCTGCAGCTTGCTGACATCCTTTCACTGTTGATCAGTGACACACAGAGGCAGGGGTGTGGTTATGGCACACAGGGCCATGCTTCAGTCCACACAGACTCACTGCACAGGGCCGGGCTTCTGATTGCACAGTGTCTCTGCACAGGGCTGTGCTTCAGATGGCACAGACTCTCTGCACAGGACCGTGCTTCAGAGCACACACACTCTGCACAGGGCCATACTTCAGACCACACAGACTCTCTGCACAGGACCGTGCTTCAGAGCACACAGATTCTCTGCACAGGGCCGTACTTCAGACCACACAGATTCTCTGCACAGGGCCGTACTTCAGACCACACAGATTCTCTGCACAGGGCCGTACTTCAGACCACACAGATTCTCTGCACAGGGCCGTACTTCAGATTGCAGACACACGAGATTCCAGGAGCTACTGCATTGATACTCTACTTTTTAACGTGCTGGACCACAGAGACACACCGTGGCTGACTCACATACATACATAGCCGCCCATGCAGAGGGCATGCAAGTCATACCTTGTGTTTGGTCATGGCACCCACTATGAGTGGGCACACCATGCCAGACAGAGTGCCCACCCCATTGGAGATGCCCATCAGGATGCTGGCATATCGAGGAGCAATGTCCAGGTGGTTCACGTTGAATCCTGGGGATGAGCGAGAGAGAGGGAGAGAGAGAGAGTATGTATGTTCATATGTATGCTCTTCAATCTATAAGCTCTCCTGTCCATTTACCCAGAATTCTCTTTTGCTTGCTTGCTCTGCATTGCACTAACTGGGCTGTTCTGCTTCAGCAAAAACACCCTTCTCTACCTCGGTGTGCTGTGTGCTCCATCGCTGCTACAATCCTCCTGGCCGATTTCTCACCTGATATGGCGAAGCCACTGAATCCAACAGCCAGGACCAGGAAGGAGATGGCGATGCCCTTGGTGTGAGAGAAGCCCACCACCAGCAGCAAAGTGGCCTCCATGCCAAACCCTGTGAGAGAGAGTGCAGGGAGACACTGTAATGGGTTTCCGGTGCCAGGCCACTGCAGTGGGACCCGCCTAGTTTGCATGATGCATGCGGCTTCCTCACTGCATTACTCATGGCAGATCAACGGCAAAAGCAGCAAAGATCTGGGCAGAGATGCTGTGAAAGGAGGACATCAATAGTTCTTCATTTACCTCCACAGTTCATGAGCTTCCTGACATTTGTGGTGGACATAATTTGGCGTGAGCGTAGGAAGTCAGCCAGCTGACCGCCAATTGGGACAATGATGGTCATCACCAGGTGGGGCAGGGCGGACAGCATCCCAACCTGCGGAGACAGGGACCGGTCCGAGTATGAGAACGTCGTGCCTCATTTTGTCAGTGCGTCCGTCTGGTCATAAAAGTTCCACGTCGCATCATCTCACCTTGCTGATCTCAAAGCCAAACACCTCCTCGAAGTACGCTGGCTGGCTGATGAGAAGCAGGTAGAAGGTCCAGCTGCGGCAGAAGTTGGCTACGATGATGGCGTACACCGGCATGGAGGTGAAGAAACGTCTCCAGGGGGTCTTGAATTTCTTTTAGACAGAACACAGCCCACTGCATTAAAGAGTCACTTCCATACATCACTTCACTATTTTAACATAACTGGGTACTTCAAAACCATAGTGGGGGTGTCTATCTGCTGCGGTTTATCTTCAGAAAGAGGTGTTACCCTTCAAACCAATGGGTGTTTACCTGAAGGGGGTTTACCAGCCCTGCAGTCTCGCCGATGGCATCCTCAATGTACTTCCTCTCCTCAGGGGTGATGGTGGGATGAGCTGCCGGGCTCTCGTAGGACACCAGGATCCAGAAGAGATACCACAAGATCCCAAAACTGCCTGGGAGAGGGAGGGAGACAGAGAGAAGGGTCTAAGGTGGAGGATAGTGAAAAGGGGAACTTAAGGATTGAAGAAACTACACTGTGAGCAAGATCGACGAGGCACTAGCAGCACAGAGAGTATTTCCTGATCTATTAAACTGGAAACTACATAGTGAGGAACTATACTGAATGAAGCTGATGACTGGTGTTAATGGTGCTCACCGTAGACGTAGAAAACTGAGGACCAGCCAGAGTACTGCACCAACACCCCCGCCAACGGCATCGCCACCACGGCGCCCGCATAGGAGCCTGACATGTGGGCATAAAGATAAGGGGCACAAAAGCACTGAGACACGTACAGATGCCACAGAATCTGCCTTGTTCTGTCATCTGAGGATGTGACCAGGCCAAAACAGCACATGATGCTAAAGAACCACAGAAGTAAGACTCACCACAAAAGGCAGTTGTAGCCAGTCGGCTTCTTTCAAGAGGCGGGGCCCACTTTGACCAAATCCCATGGCATGCTGGGTACGACACCCCCTACAGGAGACGGAGAGAGGGAGACAGTTCAGTGAGTGCGTGAACATCTGTGGGATGTGCACTCCAGATACCGGGACACACAAGCAGGGGTTCCCATGAAACTGAAGCTGATGCATGAGCTGCTGGCAGGTAAAGCACAAATCCACATGTGTTCAGGTCATTAAAACCCACTATGCTCACAACAGTCAGCGTTTGGTGTGGTGAATCCAATACCAGCAAAAACGGCACAAAAAGGTAGCATGAGGATTATTCTGTAATAAATGTGTACCTCCACAAGGCCCTGGCAGATCCTGACCAGAATCACACAGCCGTAGTGAATTCGTGCTGCCGTTGGGATAAACATATTGAGGGTGGAGGTGGCCACAATAGCAAAGCCAAAAACACTGTGCAGAAGAGAGTGGAAAAGGAGAGAGAGATAGAAAGAGACATCGGTGATTAATGCAGCACTATGAAAAAATCGGAAAGAGAAGAACAACAATAAGAAGCAGTGTAACAGAAACAGGAATGTGAAAATGACGCTAAAAAAGCAATACTGACCGGTTAGCAGCAAACTTCTGGCAGATGAATCCCCCAGGGATCTGCGTGACGATGTATCCCCAGAAGAAGGAGCCATGGATCATGCCCACTGTCTCTGGGTCCCACATGAACTGAGCTCCCTGTGCAAAGGGAGAGAAGTACACATCACAGGCAGCAGAGGCAAAGTGGGACACCCCACAAACAACAGAGACAAAGAGAGACAAATCACAGGCAGCACAGGCAAAGTTGGACAAACCACAGCCAGAAGAGGGAAAGAGGGACACGTCACAGCCAACAGAGACAAAGAGAGACAAATCACGGGCAGCACAGGCAAAGTTGGACAAACCACAGCCAGAAGAGGGAAAGAGGGACACGTCACAGCCAACAGAGACAAAGAGAGACAAATCACGGGCAGCACAGGCAAAGTTGGACAAACCACAGCCAGAAGAGGGAAAGAGGGACACGTCACAACCAGAAGAGGGAGAAAGGGACACGTCAAAGAGAGCAAAGGCAAAGATGGACATGTCACAGGTAGCAGAAGCCAAGAGGCACATGTCACAGCCAGCAACGGCATAGAGGGACACGTCACAGGCAGTAGAGGCAAAGAGGAACACATCACAGCTAGAAGAGGCAAAGAGTGTCATGACACAGACAGCAGAAGGAGACAGGGTCATGTCACAGGCAGCAGGGGCAAAGAGAGACGTGTCACAGGCAGCAGGGGCAAAGGGGGACACTTCACCGGCAGCAGAGGCAAAAATGAACACGTCAAAGGGAACAAAGGCAAAGACGGACATGTCACAGGCAGCAGAGACAAAGAGAGACATGTCACAGGCAGCAAAGATGAAGAGGGATATGTCACAGCCAGAAGAGGGAGAGAGAGACACATCACAGCAAGCAAAGGTAAAGAGGGACACATCTCAACCAGCAGAGGCAAAGACAGACATGCCAAAGCCGGAAGAGGGAGAGAGGGACACGTCATAAGCAGTAAAGGCAAAGAGGGTCATGACACAGGCAGCAGAAGCAAAGGGGGACACGTCACAACCAGGAGAGGCAAAGAGAGACGTGTCACAGGCAGCAGAGGTAAAAACAAACACGTCAAAGGGAGCAAAGGCAAAGAGAGACATGTCACAGGCAGCAGAGGTAAAGAGAGACACGTCACAGCCAGCGAAGATGAAGAGGGATACGTCACAGCCAGCAAAGGCATAGAGGCATAGAAGGACATGTCACTGGCAGCAGAACAAAGTGGGACATATCACAGCTAGCAGAGGTAAAGAGGCACACCTCACAGGCAGCAGTGGCAACAAGTGACACATCAGAGTTAAATTATAATCATAGATTGATCAAATTCTCCTTTACACCACCCCAACTTGCTGTCTATAGGTAAGTGCAAGCTGGTCGTGAGAGACAGGCACCCATAGCACCACCAAGGGAGCTGGGCGTTAAGGGCCTTGCTCAAGGACCCGCAGACATGCCAAGGCTGGGTTTGAATTGGCAACCTTCTGATCGCAAGCACAGAGGCTAAGTTCACTGAGCCACAAGGCACAAGTTGCAAAGAGGGACATGTTCCAGCCAACAGTGAAAAGGGACCTCAAGGCTCACTAAGATTCTCTGCAGATACCATAGGAACTGCACTGCTGAACGCTCTCATAATGTTACAGCAACATTCTAATGCAGTTTTCGCTCCATACTGGTAACGTGAAGTCATGGGGTAGCAGAGAGCTGCTCAAGCTCCGCCCATTATCATAGGTCACCAGTGGCTGACGGCAGGGCATCACAAACAGCCACAGCACGCATTGACACAGTGCTCCTGGCTCACCCACACTTACCACCAGTATCTCCTTGTTTCCCCTGGAGACGGTGTGGTTGTTCACCATGCTGACGATGGCCACACCCAGATTGCAGCGGATACCAAAGGATATGCAGAAGCCAAGACCGGAGAGGATGGCGATGGTGTAGCGGCGTGGCATGCCAAAGCAGGTGCAGTCCACGACGGGCAGCTCCTTCTCCTCCACCAACTCCGGACGCCCCTCTGCCGACAGCTCGATGGCCTCGCCATTGGCTTGACGTTTCTCCAGCAACCTTCCAGAGGGAGAGCAGGTAAGAGGAGGATTGCAAGAAGCTGTGTTTTAGATCATATTCATGGCACACACAGGGGGAAAGATTCAAAAGATAATTTCTGTCAACAGGCCAACAGAGATGAAAAAATGAATGAAAGAACCTCCAGGAATGTTAGCAGCTGAGAAACTGAACCAAGAGTCTGCCTGCAAGTTTTCCAGCCTGGATCATCATTACTGGTGAAAGTCCTGCTGGATCACTGATCTTATCAGACCTCACAGTTATTCTGCTATACATTACTGTGATTTTTTGCTTGTCCAACAGGTAACCAAAAAGCCCACTGCTGTGACATAATATCAGCCTAAAAATGAGCAGAAGACGAAGGTGGAATCATCCCATGTGCACATGAGAGCAGAAGCTTTGCACAGCCCCTTGGCACAGCAGGTCAGCGTGACGCATTTCGGAGCAGCTGTCAAATCGGACGGCTCCTAGTGTGAGAACACCGACCGCAGAGAGAGAGCGAGCTTCGTCCAAAACGGTGACAAACCAAATGGCTGCCATTCCTCTGGCAACAGTGTCTCACCACGACATACTGGGTAGAATAGGACCATCAGTAAAATACCCAGCTACAGACCTACTCAGCACAGAACCTGCACTTACAGTCATATCTCAAACCCAGCCAGTACAGAATATGCACTGCAATCAACTCTTCACAAACGCCGCCAATTCAGAACCTGCACTGCAATTACATCTTTATGGACCCAGCCGTTATAGAACCTGCACTACAGTGACATTTCCATGGACCCAGCCAGGTCAGCACCTGCACTGCAATCACATCTTTATTGCCGCAGCCAGTATAGAGCTTGCACTCCAATCAAATCTTCACAAATCCAGCCAGTATAGAAATTGCACTGCAATCAACTCTTCACAAACCCAAGCAGTACAGAACCTGCTCTACAATCACATCTCCATAAAACCAGCCAGTACAGAACCTGCACTGCAATCACATCTTTATGGATCCAGCCAGTACAGAACCTGCACTAGAATAACACCTCTCTGGACCCAGCCAGTACAGAAACTGCACTGCGATCACATCTCCACAAACCCAGCCAGTTCAGCACCTGATCTGCAAACACATCTTTATGGACCCAGTTAATGTGGAACCTTCTCTCCAATCAAATCGTCACAAGCCCAGCCAGTACAGAACCTGCAGTACAATCACATCTCCACGAACCCAGCCAGTGCAAAACCAGCACTGCAATCACATCTACACAGGCCTATAGCCAGTACAGAATCTACAATGCAATCACATCTTTATGGACACAGACAGTACAGAACCAGCACTGCAGTCACATGTTTATGGACTCAGCCATTACAGAACCTGCACTGCAATCTTGTCAACCAAGGAAACAGGGATGAGCTTTTTAAAGGGGAGAAACACGTACTATTGCCCTTACAAATTCAGAGAACGCGGAGGAGGAAAGTACATTCAGCTTTTCAGAAGGACACAGATACACACACGTTGACACACACTCACATCGCACATATGCAGACACACACACATTCGCATCACACATGCAGACGCCAATTGGGACTAATTAGTTCTTTCTTCCATAAGGAGCAGCAGGCTTGTGAGCCATGCAGACCTTTATCCGCTCAGACCCCCAGCAGCTCCCACCCAGGGTAACTCCCATATTCCCAGACATTTATTAAATATTTACACACATCTCTACAGATGAATAATTCATCTCTCTATTTCTCTTTGCCACGGTTATTAGCACCGAGACCAAACACTCCACGTATTTCACTGCATGAATCCCTCCTTTCACATGTGACTCTCGCATCCTCCTCCTCTTCTTGGTTTCCCTTCTTTTTTCGCAGACTCTCTCTGTCTAACCGTCACGTGATCAGACAGTGAAAGAGGCCCAGAGAGCAGGAGCTTTGCAGAGTCCAATGCCTTTATACTGCGACAAGAACCAAGCCAGACCCACAGTGGCCAGACACATGACCAAACCAAGCTGGTTTCGCCACATCTGATTGGTTGAAATGCATGGAGATTTTGGTGTTCTGTGTATGAATTATCTGACATGAAGAGTATGTTTATTTATATATATACATATATAATTTATTAGTAGCATCCCACATTACAATGTACCGGTATGTTCTCAAAACATAACTCAAAAATTTCCAAAGTACTATAGAATGGCTGAACCATCCAACATTCCATCGGATGTGCGGGTTTCAGGCTCACTCTCAATATTCAAATCTAGACTAAAAACACACCTGTTTAGTTTAGCGTATTTCTACGACACTATTTCTAGCTCTAGCTAACTGCTCACTCCCAGTCAGACCTATAGTGTGAGGTGTAGAGCTGGGTGGGGATCGGTGCCAT
>JAODJX010000048.1:4966251-4981545 GCA_026776945.1 Isichthys henryi | reverse complement strand
CCCCCCCCCCCCCCCCCCCCCCCCCCCCCCCTTACCTGTTAGCAGGGTCTTGTGGCGTCTCAGCAGATGGAAGTTGTCACTGAGGGGAGTGAGGATGCCCTGCATGGTGCCAAACATGGTGCTGAGGCCGAGGTTGAGCAGCATGAGGAAGAAGAGCATGGACCAGAAAGGCGAGGCTGGAAACAGAACCATGGCCTCGGTGAAGGCAATGAAGGCCAGCCCTGTGCCTTCCACTCCCTGAGGGGGGCACAGTCAGGGAAGGTCAGTGGAGAAGATGACGGGACACCGGCCACTAGCAGCAGCGAAAGCCCACCTGGTTCATCTCCTCCTCCAGGCTGCAGTCCGTAATGCCACTCCCCATTTGGGCACCATACTGTTGGAACCACTGCCGGTATTCCCACAGGGACACTGATCCAGGGTCAGATCCGCTGGCCCACGGCAGCAGGAGATGCTGCACGGACCCCATGGCTGACATCTCCTTCAGGAGGCCCACGTTCCTTTGGGGAGAGAGCTGGACACGTCAGACACGGCGAGCTGTCAATCTCGGAACAGATGCCGGCCCCAGGCCCCCGGGGCTCACCGCAGCACGCAGGCCATCGCTATGCTCTTTGCACGGAAGCCCAGCACCGCAAAGACCAC
Organism: Isichthys henryi; assembly: GCA_026776945.1. Classification (NCBI taxonomy): domain Eukaryota; kingdom Metazoa; phylum Chordata; class Actinopteri; order Osteoglossiformes; family Mormyridae; genus Isichthys; species Isichthys henryi. The sequence goes on along the minus strand of JAODJX010000048.1, from coordinate 4,980,906 downwards.
AAGAGAGGCGAGCACGGACGTGAGCAAGTTGATGAGGGACACCATGAGAGCGTCGCGGTGGCAGTTATTGTTCGGGGGGTTGTAGGAGGAGTAGGCGATGACAGAGCCGAAGCCGAGCCCCAGGGCAAAGAAAACCTGTGTGGCGGCCTGCCTCCAGACCTGCACCTCGCCCCAGATCTGCAGCTGGAAATGGGGCAAGATGAGCAGCTGCAATCGGGAGCAACATTACCCTGGGCCCGTTGTGGAAGCTACATTACCTTAGGATAGAACATATAGGAAATGCCTTCAGAGGCCCCATCCAACAGCAGCCCCCGCATGAGAAAGCAAAGAAGAACAATGTAGGGGAACACAGAGGAGAAGTACATCACCTGCAGGGGAAAGGCGCCATGTCAGGACTGCGTTTGTGTCTACAGGCATCAATGTTTGCATCTGTGTCTGCATGTTTGTGTGTGTGTGTGTGTGTGCATGGGTGTGTCTGCATGTTAGTACGTTTGCATCTGTGCCTGTATGCTTGCGTGTGTGGGCTTCTGCATACATATAAGTGTGTCTGCGTGCATGTATGTGTGCATGCGAGTTTCGACCTTGGCAGATGACTTGATGCCCTTGATCATGGCAAGACAGACAATCACCCAGGCAGCCATCAGGCAGCCAGTCATCAAGGGGTTGAACTGCCCAGTCTGCTCAATGGAGTCTGTAATGTCCAGGGCCTCGCGGAACCAGAAGTAGGTGGTGGGGGAGGTGCTGGAACATTCCTGGACTGGATGAGAAGAGTTTGTAGAGTGAATCATGGAAGGAAGCAGCACTATACCCAACACAGAGGGACTGACCGACAAGGGTTACGGTTAGGGAGCAGAACTCCACCCAACACAGAAGGACTGACCGGTGAAGTTGCTGTAGATGGGGCACTGCTCCCAGGGAAGGGGGGACTGGAAGGAGTTGCCGAAGTAGAAGAGGCTCCAGGCAATGATGACATTGTAGTAAAGGGCCACATAGAAGCACACCTGGCAGGAGGAGGCTTTATATCGTATCTCAGCTCTACAGCACCCACCCCACCCACAAAGGGTTACTACACAAACAGTGAACAGCAAGCCACACTGGCGAGCTGCCGGGGCTGTACTGTGCCCAGATCCAAACATCACACACAGGAGTCATGTTTCATACAGAAACGATCTGTGCCACGAGGCATCACATGGGAGGTGGGGTGCAGTGGAGCCCTCCGATAGGCCAGCTGCGTGAACAGAGGGTGGGGCTAATCCTCACATGGAAGCGTGGAATTCCTTGGCAGTAAGACACTTAGGATTACAACATAAAGTTCTACACAGAGGACGTGTCACAGAAACAAAGAAAACCATGACATACAGACTCAGAGACACAGGGAATCCCTAACATGCAGAAAAGGAGATACAGAGAGTCCCTGATACACTGGCACAGAGACTTAGGGAATCTCTGATATACAGGCACAGAGAAACAGGGAATCCCTGATGTACTGACACAGGAAACCCTAAAACACAGACAGTGTACAAAAGGTGCTTCAGTAAAAACACGGTTATCTAAGAGCACAGCCTGACACAGTGTTTTCGACTGACACATACACGCAAACAGAGGCAACCCCCACCCCCCACCACCCCATCTTGTCCCCCTACACACCACGCAACTGGAGTAGCCGATTCCCGCCAGCTGGGGGGCAACGTGCTTCCACACACCGATGCTGCCCTGCCGGACAGACTGCCCCGCTGCCAGCTCCAGGAAGAATAGTGGCACCCCCACCAGCATCAGCAGGAGGACATACAGCAACAGGAAGGCTCCTGGAGGAGAGTGTGTGTGGGGAGGGGGGGTTACTTCCCCGAATGGGGGGGGGAACATTCCAAAGGCCCTGTCCACATCATCTTGAGAGCAGCTCACCTCCGCCGTTCTGGTGACACAGGTAGGGGAACCTCCAGACATTTCCCAGGCCCACGCTGAAGCCCACCTGTGCCAGAACGTACTGTAGCTTGCTGTCCCAGGCCGGACGGCCAGGTTCGGGGACCACATCCCTTTCTCCTTGTTCTGCCCTCGGCTCCAGCGGTATTCTATCTGACTGGCCATCCGGCACGTGCACGCCCTCCTCGTCAGTAGGCAAGGGAGTCTTCTCCATCTGGAAAAGCAAAGGAGGGGCCAGCAGCAGGGCTGTCAACAGGTAATGTATGGATGTGTCACAGTCACAAATCCGGCACAGTCTGACACAGTTCAACACCCCACAACCCAGCCAGCCTTAGTAAATGACATGCCTTCCTCGTCATCTCTCTCTGTAGATATCTGTGTCTTTGTATCTGTACATTAGGGTTTCCCTGTTTCTCTGTGTCTGTACATCAGGGTTTCCCTGTGTCTCTACGCCAGAGTTTCCCTGTGTCTCTGTATCTGTACATCAGGGTTTCCCTGTGTCTCTACGCCGGAGTTTCCCTGTGTCTCTACACCAGAGTTTCCCTGTATCTCTGTGTCTGTACATCGGGGTTTCCTCTGTTTCTGTGTCTGTAAATCACAGTTTCCCTGTGTCTCTCAGTCTGTATGTAAGGGTTTTCCTGTGTTTCTCTGTCTGTATGTCAGGGTTTCCCTGTGTTTCTTTGTCTGGACATGGACAGCAGTGTGAAGTAAACGAGAGTTTAAAGTTGCTCTTTTGGCTCAGCATAGAGCTTGGGACCACATGGAAAAACACACTCCTCAGTCTGTCGAATCCCCTTATCCTGCCTCTATTTATAACCCCGAGCATGAGCCCTGTGCCAGGACACATGTCCCCCGGGAGAGACTGTGCTGATGAAATCTGTGCTTAAACCCACAGCAGTGGTCCTGTGCCACTGAAACACAGCAGCAAACTGTGATGTTAAACCCTGCAGTGTGTCAGCACTGTCTGACAGCTGTCACTGTGACAATACATACAAAGAAACAGGTGCCTGTAGGCGGTCTTCCTGCAGATGAACCCTAACAGTCCCCCTGTGTTGGATATATGGCAGAGAGCTGGAATGAAATAGCTTTACTGTGTCTTCTTTTTTAGTGCAGATTATGTAGGCTACTCTATGCACCTACCGGTTAACCATTCATTTTACCATCTCTGGCTTCACTATACTTGCGCTCACAAATTCTGTGGGTATCCATGGATATGATTGATAAATAAATCTGCGCACAGTTCAAGGTGCATTTAAAGCAACTGGGTAATTTCCCACACATTAATATCAAGTCATAAACATGTCATTAACCGGCGTTTGAAGAAAACGTGGCAAAATAAATGCAGCGTGCAGGTTAGCTCAGCTTCTTTTAAAATTTAAAGCCAGCACAGTGTTATAAAGCCAGACCCTGGCGATAACGGCAAAGCGCACGTGAACAGGCTAACGTTTACCTTCACTTAGCCTGCAAAGTTCATTCGGAAGACCGAGCTTTACCCCGCAACGTCTTTTCTCGTTGGTCCATTAAGAGCAGAACGTCACCCCAAGCAGCAGCAGAAGCTGCTTAAAGTGGTTCGTTTGGTTTCTAAATAATAAAAATAATGGACTGTCTGTAGGACTTCAGTGTACAGCACGCGCCATGACAGCACTAAAGTCACGGCGACAGGGCAACGCTTCAACTTTCTTAAGTCCTGCCCTTCAGGTACTCCGAAAACGTTCGTGAAATACATGGAGTCCTTGGACGATTGCCGGGTGGAGATCAGGTTACGGAAGTAACTACCTAAATACAAAGCCTGGCAGGACAATGAATTTGTCATACCCACGAGTGTAACACGACGGGACCCCGTCTGTCGCGCTCATTGCCCTTTTTAGGAGCTGCACTAACGGAATCCCCAGGAAGATATCACCTAATGCATCACTACAAATCATACTGGATTGATCATCTTATGTGAAGCTATATCATATATGTATATGCTGCAGGACCACCCCTATGAAAAATACGCTATAGATATCAATATGCTTTGCAAATAAAAACTATTCTGATTCCGTTAATTCTGGATACCCTTCATGCAAAATCTTGGTTACATTGGTTATACATATTATCAGTGATAATTAATCAAATGCATACGGGGTATGTGTGGGTTTTAATAGTGGAACTGTGGCGCCCCCTATCTGTGATTGATGGTACGGCGCAGCAAAACCCTTTGGCGAACTCGTAACACGACCGGACGTTCTGCTCTTCGAACACCTATTGATTAACGTATTCCACACGATCTCGTGAGCTTCTGTAGTTCTTAATAGTTTTTAAGTTACGTACAGAGGCGTAAGGACAGGACAGGCAACATAGGCAACACAGTACATTGCAATGACCAATCTACTTCATTTTTGTATTCTGTTTCTCGAAGTAAAGTGAAAATAATTGCGTTTATTAAATTCTCGTTGTTGATATTATTAATTTAGACTTCACACTAAAATAATGGAGTGATTGGCTGGAGAGTCCTCACACCTGGGTTTGAACAGCTGACCTGTAGGTTATCCCAAACACCTGCATACACACTGGCCCTTTGCGGATAAGATTGCCCACACCTGCCCTAGAATCACCTCTGGTTATGTAAACCTAAGATTCCCATTCACATATTTACAAACAGCTAAATTAGATTTGCATTCCACCTTTATGTCTACAGAGGTGGTCACATGCTCCTTTCAAACAAATGATGGTTTTCCTTCTGCAGAACCTTGCTGAAAGCGCTGTTTCCTTTCCAGAGGCATCACTGGGGCACTCATTTGCTCTGGTGTTAGAAGGGAACAGAGCACCTTTGTGTTTCTGTACCTCTTCTGTTGCAGTTCAGTTTGCCACCTGATACTGGAATTGTAAAGCGAGTGGACAGGAAAACTCCAAGAAGGAGCAGATTAGACCGGGTGAAATTGGCGGTAAAATCGTAAGGGGATGAGTGATGGACAGTCACAGTCCATTCCTCAGCTTCTCCACTCGTCTCTGTGCGACACATAAGACAATCCATGTATTCAGCGCTCGCGTGTTTCTAAAACGCCACTAAAAGTGTTTCAGGCCGTATGAGGAATTTGTTTAATTCTTCATTGTTTTCGTTTTTTGAATTATATCAAAACATATACTTAATTGACTGATTTTGTTTTTGTTAAAGCATGAGTGCATGCAACATATTAAATGTATAAGTCTAGATCCTGATTTATGTTGTAAATGCTGAAAAGTTATGTACATATTTTGTATTTATTAAATTGTATTGCTCTTTAATTATAAATATGTCGTATTTATTGACTGTTGCTGGTTGTTTGTTATATGTACCCAAACATGTTGAAAAAAGTTGTTTCGTCATGGGGACAAACAAAGGTCATTCCTTGCCATACATATGAAATACATATGAAGTCTATTTCTGTCTTGATTCACGATATGTATGACATTGAATGTAATAAAATGATAATTAGCTGCAGTTGGTAGTACCAACTAGTTCAGTACCAACAGGAAGGGATGCTATACATGGCAAAGGTCCATATTGCAGACTCTGTCTGATGCAGTGCCAGAGGGGCATGAGGTGCGGAAACAGCGGAACCTCCCACTAGCGGGCTTTCATGGAGGGGGGGTGGGCCACAGCCGCTACATCACACAGGGCAAGAGGAAGCAAAACGGGGGGAGGAGGCCACAAATTCTCCCTGTGTTTATGTAGGGATCACATGTTGTCCCTGTGCCTATTTGCGTGTTCTTCCTGTGTCAAGACTGGTCCCTGTTTTATATCTGTCAATTCCCCTGTTTGGCCAGCTGATGTCACTGGTCATCCCGTTCTGTGTTCCCCTCGTTTCCCTTAGTTTGCACCCTACTCCCAGAGTCGCAGCATGGCTAAATGGGCTGAACATGCAGCTAAAGGTCAAGCTCCCCTACTGTCGTGGGTTTGCTTTGTTGATATTTAGGGTTTTCGTTTGTCCATTGTGTAGAGCTGGCTTATGTATTTCTGTATTGGTTGTTTTGGGCCTTTGTTTTAGTAATATGCACTCATGTCTAGTCATGTAGTAATATTCAGTTGCCCTTGTTTTCTAGTCGCCCTTGGTGTTTCATCTTTTGTCTGTTAATTGCCCTCACCAGTTCTGTCTGACTGTTATGCCCACAACTGTCTCTTGTTTACATCATTATGTATTTATGTGGAGTCTTTCTCTCGTCAGCCGGTCAATGTCTTCAGTTGTGTTGCCTACGGCTGTTTGTTCCAGGTTCTCCTGCATGGTTCAGTTTTCCCTCACAGTCAAAAACTTATGAGAATTGGTTTCTCATAGTATGTGTATGTGTAAAGGCCAATTCATACTTCACTTTTCTGTGTGCTGTTACAGCCCCCTAACAGGGTGAGGGACATGAATTTCATTAGGGGTGTCCGGTTGACACAGCCCACATGTCACTACCCAATCTGCACCTGCTATGGAGCACAAGGATGTTTTGGGTGGAATTATTCGTGGAAAAAGATCACCCAAATACTGGGCAAAGATAGAGATAGAAGCATATCGTCCGATGTGTCCTGCACTACAAGAACTTTGTCTATACAAGGGACATTAGTGTGTTTTGCATTTGTAATCATTTCTTTCTGTTATACTTCATTTTGTCACATCACAGATGTGATATCTAATATTTAATATGCTCTAAACATTCTATATCGAATTTTGAAAAGCAACATTATGCTAGCATTTTAAAATCTTGACGATAGAATTCACCAAGCAGGTGGGGGTCCCAGCTGATTTTATTGCACGATTTCAAAATACCGAGATATGCGGCTTTACGCTAATGTCTCCTGTCAGGCGTCATCACCATGATCTGACAGACATTTTGATCAAAATCCAATTTTTACCACAGACATGATATTTAACACATAACCTACACAGGTTATTCTTTCAATCAAAACTTTTCACCACGGACACCATTGAGCCTTTCCACAGACACATTTGTCCGTGTGCAGAGGGGTTTACGACCCTTGCCTCAGAAGCATAGTCATTTTAAAACTGTACTTAGAGGTTTACCCATTTCAAAACACTGTTTCTATCTGTATTTGTTGCAATACATCTACTTTCTGCTGCTCTGGGGCAATATCATTACTGTACGCATGTGCCGACCGCAACTGTCCACAAACAAATGCAATATGTACACAGAGTCCGTGAGCACGACCGTGTGCATGGAAAAGTGAGATATGAAGCAGGATTAAATGAGTGTGAGAGTATGTGTCTGCGATGGTCTGGCTTCCTCTTCAGGGTGACTCCCACCTTTTGCCATGTTCATCTAGGTATAGACTCCAGGCTTACCATGACCTTGTACTGGACAAGTGGTTTTGGAAGATGGATGGATGGATGGATGGATGGATGGAAGGATGGATGGATGGATGGATGTATGGATGGATGGATGGATGGACAATTACATCTACAGTAGCGCTTTGGTGATTGGATTCTTTGTGCATTTTCATTCAGAAACTCTTCTTGATGACTCTGTTGTCTGCGGGGACGTTCTACAACATGTTGCAAATGAGAGCAGATGGCCCAGTTCTCTTATAGACAGAAAAGGGAAAGAGAACAAGAATGTATGTGAAGAAAGACTTGTTATACTTGTTTCAGCATTATTGAGAAAGGTGTGACAGAGGAAGGGCTGGCTGCAAGTTGAAGAGACTGCCAGAGCCTGGCTGCTGGCATGTGAAAGAAGGGACCATGCATGCAGGACAAGCAGATGAAAAGGTAAGAAACAATGGCATGTTTCTGCACATGATCACTCGTATGTGCTGTGCACATGTCACACACATGGTCACTCATATGTGCTGTGTTTATGTTATACATGCTGTCACTCGTATGTGCTGGGCTCATTTTATACACGCTGTCACTTGTATATGCTGTGTTCATGTTATACACGCGATCACTCGTATGCTCTGTGTTCATGTTATACACATGGTGACTTGTCTGTGCTGTGTTCATGTTATACCCACTGTCTCTCATATGTTCTGTGTTCATGTTACCCACATGGTCACTTGTATGTGCTGTGTTCATGTTATATATGCTGTTACTTATATGCTGTGTTCACATTACATATACAGTCACTCATATATGCTGTGTTCACATTACATATACAGTCACTCATATATGCTGTGTTCACATCTTACACACTCAGTGTTCACGTTACATATTTTTACATTTACATTTTCACTTCACGTTACACAGTCACTCGTATGTGGTGTGTTCACTTCATACCACCGTATCCATGTTATACACGCTGTCACTCATATGTCCTGGTGTTATATGTTACACACCCTCACTCATATGTGCTGTGTTCATGTTACACACACTATCTCTGGATTTCTGGTCTCCTGCATTTCATTCTAGTGAATCTAGTGTCCACATCAAAGAAATAGATGAGTAGATGGACGGCAAAGCTGATCCTACCTTCTAATGATGGCTCTCCAGGAAAAAGGAATTTACAGCATCCAATGAAAAATTAATTGTGTAGAAAAATAGGTCAGGATCACTGGAGTCCCATATTTAATAGTGGTCTGGCTGTCATCTACAGACAGACAGCATCCATTATAAGAGCCATTGATTAGAGTAAACTATTTGATAATCCATGTGCCTTAACTGAAACTACACACAGATGTCTGAGTGATGCATTTAAAAATGTAACTCCACCTCACATATGGGGACCCTAGCAGAGGGGCATTTAATAATCGATACTTTATTGATCCCCGTGGGGAAATTGTCTTTACACCTCCCTCAACTTGCTCTTTGTAGAGTAAGCTATCTGTGAAGGGCAGCCACCTGTTGGGACATTCAGGGACCTGGGGGTTAGGAGCCTTTCTCAAGGACCTGCAGACATGCTAAGGCTTGATATGGGTTCCCTGAGTAAGAAAATAATAATGTATTCACTCAGGAAGTATTAGTAAATTCTCCCATGGACACCCTCCCCCACCCGGTGCCCATACGTGTCCCTGCAGGGGACCTGCTGTAACCGTGCCCGGTCTCTCCATGCGGGCACTCCTCAGTGTGACTGCCAAGTTTCACAGTCTCACTGGCAGGTCTGTATTCCTCAGGGTGACGAGGTGAATTGCGACATTCCTGAGCTCATTCCAAATGCCTTGCACATCCCAGGAAGAGGAACATGCATGCAGAATGGAATGCAGAAAGTTTCACCCCACTATAAAAATTAAATGAAGCATACTACATTGCTAGAAGTATGTGGACACCTATTTTTTAGAGGAATTTCCTAATTAATTCCTGCACAGGTGTATAATTATGCACACAGTCACGCAAACTCCTGCAACAAACAGCAGCGGCAGAATGGGTGACTGTACTGAAGAGGTTAGTGACTTTCCACTTGGTACCAACAAGAGACGTCATCTTTCTAATAAGTCAGTTTGCCATATTTTTGTCCTGCTAGAGCTACGCTGAGCTACTGAAAGTGACGTGATTGTAAAGGACAAAACGACTGGGGGCAAAATTCAGTTGCAAAGTGGCAAACTCTCAGAAAGGAACCTGATCAGATAACATCAATACCTAACCTGAATGGCAACCAACGAGTATCACCAACAATATTCCAACATCAAATGGAATGTCATCCTAGAAAAACTGTTATAGCAACAAAGGGTAGACCACCTCATATTAATATGCTTTGTTTTGGAATAAGAAGTTGAACAAGCTGTTGTCCACATTCTTTTGACCATTTAGTGTATTAAGGGTTTTATTCCTTTACATCATGGGTTCTTTTGACTGGAGCATTACTGGTTCACAGCATCCACAAGGAGCATGTGTAACAGTGGTAAATGGTACTCAGTGTGGTAAATGTGCTGCCACATCCCTCATGCAGCAGCCGGTGACCCCCCCTCCTGTGGCACCTCGCAATCCAGCAGCCTTCAGAATGCTTTGGCCAGGGTCCCACGACCCCCCAGCCTCCCCTGGATACAGAGGTGAGAAGGTGCTGTCACAGTGAAGGAAAATCCCAGGAATTTGGGCAGAACCAACATGGCAGCCGTGTTTGCCATGATCACTGAGATACAGTACAGAAAGACATCACACATGTCTGAGCAGTCAGGATCCTTACCTCGTCTTAATTCATTTCCCAAGTGTCTGGCTGTGTTCTCCATCCTGGCCAAGGTGTTAGTGATCTGCTATCTAATTATAATGAACTGTTATTGTTCTGCTGTCTGATCATGAGTAACTGTTAATGCTGTATTATGATTTGCTGTAAGTGTTCCCAAGTCTGATCATGATTAACTGTTAGTGTTCTATTATCTGATCATGATTAACTGTTAGTGTTCTATTATCTGATCATGATTAACTGTTATTGTTCTATTATCTGATCATGATTAACTGTTAGTGTTTTATCATCTGATCATGATTAACTGTTATTGTTCTACCTTAACATGATTAACCATTATTATTTCTGCTATCGGATCATGATTAACAGTTATTGTTCTACTCTCTGACCATGATTAACTGCAATTATTCTGCTATCTGATCATGATCAACTGTTAGTGTTCCCCTGTCTGATTGTGAGTAATTGTTAGTACTCTCCTTTCTGATCATGATTAACTGTTTTTATTCTGCTATCTGATCACGATTAATCGTTATTAATCGTTATTATTCTGCTACCTGATCGTGATTAACTGTTAGTGTTCCCCTGTTTTATCGTGATTAACTGTTATTGTTCTGCTATCTGTTCATGACTAACTATTATTAACTATTATTATTCTTCTGTGCAGGCCACAGTGGCTCAGTAGGTTGCATGTTGCTTCACACCTCCAGGGAAGGTTGCGTTATTTTGGAATGTTTGGAATACTTGTGGTTTCTTCCAGATATTACAGATATCAGGCTGTTAGATAAACTGCAGTTTGTTACTTAGCTCTTCATGAGTCACTGTGTGCTTCCTGCTCAGGGTGTCCACTGCCTTGTGCCATATGTATCCTGGCTCCAGGCTCACTGTAACCCTATTTTGGATAAGTGGTGTGGATAGATAATGGATGGAAGGATGGATGGAAGGATGAATGGATGGTTGGATATACAGATGGAAGGATGGTTGAGCCCTCTCTAGCAGTGATTAATTGTTAGTGTTCTCTTATTCTGACAGTAAATGGATTTGGGCGTGAGACCAGCTTCATGTTCACCACCCAGGCAGAGAGGGAAGTGGTACGTATGTGTCTGTCACTCACTGTGCATGTACTGTTTCTGTTAGTGATTGTGTAGCACCCATCTGCCACAGTGCCCTCTGTGTTTGAGAGGTGAGGGTGGCACACCGTGCAGGCGTATGGGTCCTGCAGGGGTGGGGGCTTTGCCAGGACTCTCCAAACTGCCTCCTCCCCAACTCTATAGCATTAACTACTACTAATTTCAGAAAATCCTGAACCACTGCATTGACGACATTGAGCGCTTCATGGGGAAACTACAGCAAGTGGCGGAGGCTTCTAGTGTGCAGAGGAGGAGGAAGTCCAAGAAGAAGGGCCAAGCAGGTGAGAAGAGAGCAGGAGCTTTGGAGAACGGGGATGACTGGGGTTGTGACCACGAGGCTCTGAAAGCCATCATAGATGCAACAGTGACAGTAACCTGATCAGTTTGGAGAAAGGGATCTGTATCCTGATTTGGATGGAGCAGAACAAGGAATGACATAGCTTAGAGGAACACCGAAGAGATGGAAGGGGGTGGGCACAGGCAGGGTCTGAAGGGCCACCTGGACAGAATAATGACACTTTATTTTCTTTATAGAATAATATATAGCAGTTTTTACATATTTCGTCATGCTCTCCATGACAAAAGCGTAATGTGTATATGCAGGTGAAGATGAGTTCTGAGGTCAGAGCACAGGTCAGCCGGCAGCATGGTAGTAGCAGGGGTATAAGGGCCCAACAGTGATTACTCTGCTGACTGCAGGATTCAAACCAACAATCTCCTGGACACAAGCACAGGTCCCTAACCCACAGAGTTAGACACTTCTTAAAGCATAGTCCGCAAGCCTTGGCAGATCTGAAATTACAGTTTTGGGTATACAGACGTTCCTCTACTAACGAATGAGAAACGTTCCGAACGGCCGTTCGTAACTTGCAATGTTTGTAAGTTCGTCGTTATTCAACATCATTTTAAGGGTATACGCAGGTACAAAGGACTAGGACACTGGGAGTTCGCATGCTATGCTGCTGCGTGGCGAGAGTAGCAGCAAGAAATCGCACTAGGCCGAATTGGCGTGCAGAAAAATTATGTTGCGGACAGGAAACGTTAGCCCAATGAACACAATTTGGACTTACACTCCTCTTAGTTCGTATGTCTGAAAGTTCGTAAGTTGATAGTTCGTAAGTAGAGGAGCGACTGTACAGTACCTGTAGTCTAACTGCTTATGGAGTTATGGAGTCCAAGATTTTCAAGGTTTTCGTTGGAGGGCAAACCAAGCCACAGAAAACAGGCAACAAAGCACATAACCATGGTATTACATCAGCTTAGAACAATACCATGCAATGTACAGCTCATTGTCGACTTACGACCCATGCGACTTACAAGCGTTCCGAGTCCGCAGATATGTGGCCATCACAGCGCTGCGTCTTGCAATGAGGGTGTGGTCCAGCATGAGGGTGTGATAGTTTCTGCTTCAACTGCAGAATAAAAAGGTCAAACAACACCAGACAATACGACTTAAGGATGATATCATTTTAAGATACAATATACTAAACATATTAGAATTTTTCCATATACAATAAAGGGCTGACCAGTCAGTCGGGACTGATCGTGGTCGTAAGTCGACGACGGACCTGTAATCACACATCATCCATCTTTCATTTGTGCATATTTGATCAATGCCTGATGTAGGAATTAATACACGCAGGCAGACAATCATAAAAAGGCACGATGGTCATTTGTTTAAGGGAGGGGCTTTTGACACAAGGCCTATCATTTTTTTCCTGAGACAGATGACCTGATATCACGGAAAGCCATCCCCCCAAAGAAGGAAGAGTTTATCGACATCTTCCAGAAGATCAAATACAGCTTCTGTTTATTGGTGAGGCTGACCCCCACATCATAACCTGTGCTGGGCACTGGGGCTCCCGCTTCAGAAGATCCTGGTCTTAGATGTGTAACGTCCGTTATTTCCTGGTTTAGGCGCGTCTCAAGTCCTCCATCTCTAACCCCAGTGCTGAAGAGCTACTCCATCACGTCTTCATACCTTTGGACCTGGTGAGGTGAAACACCAGCACAAGGAAACCACACACCCAGCACAAACAGACACACAGACACACAAGGTGTCCAGCTGTAATACAGATTAACCTTGGTCAACTGCTTAGGGCACCGTAGCTATTTAAAATTTAATATTGCTATTAGTAGAGGAGTAGATATGTTGAACTGCAACCAGCTTGCCGTTTTGGGGAACATTATCTTAAAGGTACCTTCAGCAGATATCCCACCTCTGCCTAGAAGTTGCAGGAATCTCCTGCGCTGGCCAGTATCCGCACACTCCTGGATGCCTCTCATCTGCCACCATGAAACCGATATTCCTAAGATGGGACATCTGCTTCAGTGTTCAAATCCTCACATGCACAAAATTTGTTGCAGATGGTGAACACCACTCAGGGACCGGCTTTAGGAGCAGGAGTGGCCAGTCCTGCCCTAACAGGGGGTGCCATAGCTCTGCTGGAGGAGCATCTGACAGACAGAGAGCGGCAGCTATGGGTGGCCCTGGGACCCAAATGGACGCTTCCCCGGTGTGTGGCCCCGGCTGTGTGACACGTGGCCGTGTGAGTAGGCTGTGGGAGTGAATGATTCATACAGCAGCATTTTTCTGCCAGGTCGCAGCTCGGCGAGGCCGTCTCCTCCTATACCCCTCTCTTCCTCGATGGATGGACACCTGAGCCCTTTGACCCCGAAGGACAACCTTTGGGTGACCCGATTGAACTGCAACACAAACAAGAGGATCTGAAGGACAGGATCAAAGTAAGACCAGCTTTGCTGTGAGGGTTTCTATATATAGCTGAGGCAGCAGTGTTGATGATTGTGATGATAGACAGGAACAAATGGCCCTTTTTAAAGGTGGGTGGGGTCTAGGACAGGGAGGTGAGTAATTACTTCTCGAAAAAATTACCAAATTATATTTAACTTCCTGCACTTCTACATTTCCTTCACGTCAATAGTATGTAAATTACACAATGTGATGTGACACAATAAGATATTAAATTCATCAGTACTATTATTAAGTATTATTCCAACAGAAATAGATTTGTTTGAGGGTGACATGTATTTCATTTACTGATGCATTACGAAAATTTGCATTGGATAAGGAAGGAAGTTCTTGAAAATATTTGCAGATAAGAAACTGTGTCATTGACAGATTCTCAGAAAATAGCGATAAAGACTTACTTCATTATTTTAAACTGCCTGCTTAATGTCACAGGGTCAGTCTTCTATCTTTAATCAGTTATTTATCGACTCTTGCCAAAATCTGTGAGAATTTGGGAATATTTTCAGCGCCATCTGAAACCTAATTAAAATTCATATTCATAAGTTTTTGAACGAATAGAAGTTGTTTGTACGTTGGCCCTTTTGGAAATTTGTATATTATTATTAATGTACTTTTTGTAATGGCAGTTTGAATAATATTTACTGTATGTATAAATGCAAGGGGCGGCATGGTGGTGCAGTGGTTAGCACACACCTCTGGGACCCGGGTTCGAATCTCCGCCTGGGTCACATGTGTGCGGAGTTTGCATGTTCTCCCCATGTCGTC
>JAODJX010000048.1:4950465-4964998 GCA_026776945.1 Isichthys henryi | reverse complement strand
CTCTGGGTTATTAGTGCTGTGCTACACTGGTACTGGTTGCTCTCTGGGTTATTAACGCTGTGCTACACTGGTACTGGTTGCTCTCTGGGTTATTAGTGCTGTGCTACACTGGTACTGGTTGCTCTCTGGGTTATTAACGCTGTGCTACACTGGTACTGGATGCTCTCTGGGTTATTAGTGCTGTGCTACACTGGTACTGGTTGCTCTCTGGGTTATTAACGCTGTGCTACATTGGTCTTCCTTTAATCTCATAGGTAATTGAGTCATCAAAGCGCTGGTGGAAATGTCGTAATGGCTATGGTCAGATCGGCTTTGTGCCCTTTAACATCCTGGAGCCTGCCTCTGCTTTGGAGGACACACACAAGGAGGCGCCTGTGGTCAGCCCGAAGACCAAGGTACCGCTAACACACATATACGCTGTACAATACCTCAAAGAAAGAGGGCGCTCTCACTAGCAGAAACCAAAATGAATTAATGCATTAATGAATTCTGTCTTTAACAGAATGCTCCTCATTCCCAGGCATCGAACAGGCACCTCTCCTACATCCCCAGCAGCCACTCCGAATTGCCCGATCTGCAGCCCCGCTCCCCCCGCCCCTACAGCCAACCTTTAGAGAGTGACAAAGGTACCAGCACGAGGGCAAGGGACACTGACAGAGAGGGTGTCATTTGGGATGAATGGAAATGGGAAGGACAGAGAAAATGGGCAACTTTTTTTTTTAAAAAAGGTGAAAAATATTGGAGGAGAAGAACAGATGAAGGTGACAGCTGTGTGGAGGACCCTCACATACTATCCCTGTTTCCTCCCTTAGTGTTGATAATGAATGCTGAGCTCCAGGAGAAGCTGGCTAGAAGGCGGTCCCTTCAAGCACTGGCCACCCCCAACACTCAGGTAACGGGGCAAAGGGCTCTGCTGGAGGTATCTGCAGACCAGTAAAGGACACAATCCAGACTGCTGTGGTTCATGCTGGGAGCATTAGCTTCTCTCTTTCATCCCTGGTCAGGACACACAGCAGGCTCCAGGGCTGGAGAATATGAAGGAGAAGCAGAAAGTGAAAAAGATAACGGCAGAGGTCTTCTGATGCTGCACACTGGAGTGCCAAGGCACTGACAGGCAGAATATGCCACTGACATGCTGGCCATCAGAAAATGACACTGATATACTGGCTTAAAGAAAATGACACTGACACACTCCCTGAGAAAAAGGACACTGACAAAATGGCCATCAGAAAGGGACACTGACACACTGGTCGGCAGAACAGGAAACTGACGTGCTAGCCATCAGTGAAGGACACTGACACACTGGCCATCAGAGCAGGACACAGTACCGGGGTGGCAGAAAAAGAGCACTGACACATCGGCCATCAGAAAAGGACACTGACACTCTGGCCATCAGAAAAGAACACTGACACACTGGCAGGCAGATAAGAACATGGACACACTGAAAGGCAGAAAAGAACACTGACACACTGGCAGGTAGATAAGAAAATGGACACACTGACAGGCAGAAAAAAACAATGACACACTGACTGGCAGAAAAAAACACTGACACACTGACAAGCAGAAAAAGACACTGACATACTGGGAGGCAGAAAAGAGCACTGACACATGGACCATCAGTGATTGACACTGACACTCTGGCAGGCAGAAGAGGACATTGACACACTGATAACACAGAAAAGGACACTGGCACCCTAATAACAGAAAAATATACTGAGATTCAGCCCCTGTGGCTTTCTGATTCCAGCATTAACAAACACAAAAATTGATGCACGAAGACTAACACATGAATACTAACACACAAATACTAACATTCTAAGAAATTGCATAATGATTATTGGCTACAGTATCAACACATACACTAATAATTCATGTTTTACTCACCTGAGTTGTAGTTATTTAGTACCTGGATTAAATCTGATGTGATATTTTTCCAAGTTATATAAATTAATTAATTTTAAAGTATTTCATTATGTTCTGATTGCATGCTTATCTTCTGAATGAATATTTAAATATTACTGGACAGAATGGTACGTTGTCTCTGTTTCGATAATTAGACACTACATACTACTGATATAATGACTGTTTAATTATTAGACTGGATCTTAAGTCTCCTAATTGCTGATGCTGAGGTGTTTTTAGGAAGATGATTACTGATCCTGCCTCCCTTTAAAGCCGGCGTGGGAATTAATTGACTATGGTGACATCCAGTGTCGGGCATTTCAGGTCCTAGTACAAATTCAGACCAAAGATTTTGTTTCTACCAACCAGCTGAGCATAAAGAGTCACAGTCACAGAGCACTCAGCTGGTTTAATCTTGGTTTCGATTTGTATTTCCTGGACCTGAAATTCCCATCACTGGTGACATATCTCTAAAAACCAGAGCACACGCTGAGCCAGTAAGGAATGTGTGTATCATAGTTCTGTAATAGACACTTCTCATTCTAAAGCAAGAATTCACCAACACACATGAAAAGTCACTGTCATGACCTGTCCTTGTCATGTTCCTGTTTGGCCAGCAGGGGTCTCTGCTGGCTAACCTGTTTGCTTCCCTTTGCCTTCTACTTTGTCACACCTGTTCCTCATCATTTTCATATATCAGTACCCACCTGTGTGATGCTCCCTAGTTCAGTCATTGTTAATGAGTCCCTGTGGTGATCTGTGTTCTACATCACTCTGTTCCCCTTAGTGTTCAGCTATGACTCCCCCCACAGTCCCTTTCATTTCTATTGCTTAGTTCTTTACTTTGTAATAAACCTGCTTAGTTTCCGCCCCAAGCTGAATATGGCTTGTTCTTCATTTCTATACATGACATCAAGATAGAGCAGAGGTGAATATGCAGCCTTTACATATGCCTTCCACCTTAGAGGTAAGGAGAACACATTGATTGCAGTGCAACCCTCCACATGACAAACCACTTCAGGGATGAGAACCTGAGTGCAGTGGGTGATACCTCAGCACCACACCGGTCCCAATAGACCAGTATGAGTTTTTCCCAGTGGCTAGAGTACCAATCCTGCCACCAAGCCCCAAATTTCCCTGTAAGTTGGAGGACCTCCTTACAGAGCTGGCTGTAGATTAACATCATACCCAGGATGAAGCAATTGCAGCTTAAGGGCCTTGCTCAAGGGCCCAACGGAGTAGGATTACTGCTGACATTCACGGGATTCAAACCAGCAACCTTCTACTTTCTGGGATAGATCCCTAGCCTCAGAACCAATAAATTCTACATTAGCAACACTGATAAGCACATGGTAAGGTAGAGCAAAAACACTTCCTTTTAAAATGCAGTGTACTCTATCATGTATGTACAGTGCCATGACAAAGTATTCGTTGATTCCCTCTATTTTTTAATTGTTTCTGATCTCCAAAAATTAATATAAAAAACAATATGAGTAAACACATTCATTGAAGGAAAAAAATGCACACAAAAACACCCATATCACCCATGTGACAATGTAAATGCCCCCTCAGTCACTCAATCAGCCAATGAACCAAATCTAAAAGATGATAGGATAAATTAAACTAGACACACCCAAGATCGATTGCTGACAGCCCTGTTGAATCTACTACAATCCAAATAGAACCATTCCAGCAATATGGAGTTAGATTAGGGGTGACAAATAGCAGCCCACCGTACCTTGACTAAAAGACCCAAGAAAGAAAGTTATTGAAATAAACCAGTCAGGAAAGGGGCACAAAGCACCCTCTAATACCCCTGGACCTGGTGACGAGCAGATCAAACCTTAGGAAGCACACAAAAGGTGTCGGGAAAATTGTAATGTGTTTTATGTATTATATATTGGATACATGACATCTAGTGGATTAAAGGCGTTATAGCAGACAGCCTTGGATGAAGAGCACCAATCGTTTCACTGAATTCCAATAAGATTTTGTGGACGCCGTTACAAATGTACATTAGTATGAATTTCAATGTTAACCAAGCTAAAAAAAAATGTATAGACAATGTGTCTTAGTATGTGTCTTAATATATTAAATTTATGGTTTACAAAATTTTTAGTTGTAGCTCATTTACATGACACTTTTATCTTGAGTTGGCAATTGAACCTGTAACGTTTGTGTGATTAGTACAATATTAGAGCAGATAACATTTTGTATAGGGATTCTTGGGAAAATAAACATGTTTGTTTGGGGGGGGGGGGGGGGTTTATAATTGTTATTGAGAAAGCATTTAGTTGTGGGTGCATGGGGGGGTGACTCTATAATGTAGTTGTTGATGTCCCTGCTGTGTAAAACCATTGCGACTGACACTTACATCCACTGATACATGTACCACTGAAATAAAATGTTGTATATGTGAAAACAAAGATACTAAATTTATTATAAACTAATTATAAAAGAATGCAGAAAATAACTTAATGCAAAACTTTGAGGTATAATAATTTGGTAACTTATTGGCAAATAATATTTACCTTACCTTCTGATACAATTTCAATATGTCCTCAAAAGGGACAATTTTTCCTCTTAGTAGTAGGTTCCATAACTCAATGCTGACATCCATCAACCAGTGAAACTCTCTCGACTTGGTATGGATGCACAAAGGCACCCAGAAGTTTAAATAATTGTACAGGACATACGATTGCCCTTGAAATGATACGTGCGATGATATGGGCCTTTGGCAGTCTCATATGTACCCAATTAACATGCTTTGATGAAAAGATCATCTCTACTTGGACTTCAGTGAAGCGCTGTGAGAGTCATCATCTCCAAATGGAAAAGTAAAACTTGGAACAGTGGCAAATCTACTCAGAAGTGGCCAGCCTAGCAAAATTACTGCAAGAACACATAGAAAAACACATTAGGGAAGCCAGAGCAGACCCCAGACAAATATCTAAGGAGCTGCAGGTTTCTCTCATGTCAGTTAATGTCTGTGTCCATAATTTCATGATTAGAAGGACACTTAGTGAAAATGGTGTCCATTGTTAAACAAAAGGAACATGAAGGCTCATCTAACATTCTCCAAGAAACACCTTGACTATCCCCAATGATTTTTGGAGGATGGTCTAATGAAAATTGAAACTTTGGAAGACATGGGTCCTGCTACATCTGGTGAAAAGCTGACACAGATTTCCAGTCAAACACAGTGGAGGTATTGTAATGGTGTGAGGATGCTTTTGCTTTATCAGTGCACTGAAGCTGCTTCAGAGACTCCAGGCACTTTTCTGTTTATAATCACTACAGGCACATAAAGACCAGAAGGCACCTTCAGAGTATAAAGCCACTTTTACAAGATACACACGGCACTTTTCCAATGTAAATATAGTTAACTCTCACGCCTACCCTGGGGGTCAAGTTGACCCCAAAGGCACCTGTCAGGTTACTTCTCATAGTAATATAATTATTGTAAGAACGTTTAAGAGTTAAACGACTCTGGTGCACCAACAGTCAGTTTACTATCTAGCAAATGAGCTGCTCTTACTGAGCGTGCTGTCAGCGGTATACACCAATCCTTCCCGATACACCAGTCACTGCGGCCCAAATGAAATACATAACCCAGAATGCCAAGAATCACATGGAGGCGCGCACACCGGGCCAAGATTCATATGGTTGCGCGCACGGCGGCCAGTGTCACAGGTCTTAGCAGAGGGACAGCGAGAGAGCCAGTGTTTGGGTTGTCTTTAGCCTGCCTTTAATTTCAGTGTGTATGAATTTATTTACTGTTTGAAGCCGGGACTGAACTGTTAAAACGGTTGCTTTTGTGTTGCGAGATTCTCGGTCCGACAGTCCGCTGTTTAAAAGTGCACTGTACGGTCATATTATATGTCTTATCTAGACAATTAACTACTGAAGGGTTTAGTATACAGGATATACAGACGTTTCGCTAAACGACTAACTTCTGTTAAGTATAGTTATACAAGGTGTATAGTCGTTTAACTAAACGACAGACTTCTGAAGTGTAACTATACAGGGTACGCAGTTGTTTAACTAAACAACTAACTACTAACGTGTTACTATACCGTATAAACAGCCGTTTAACGAAGCGCCTAACCACTGAAGCGTTGCTATCAGAGATCATCAACCTGTACGTACACAGACAAACGTGTCCGTGGAAAGACTTATGTATCAGTGAGAAAATGTTTTTGAGAGGAAAAAAATATGTAGGCTACATTTATAAATACGCTATCCGTGGTAAAAAGAAATGTGTTTTGATCAAAATGTCCGTCAGAATCCGCCATGGTGGCAGCTGTTTTTATACAGCGTGTACAGCAGTTTAACAAAGTAACACTACTGAATACTGTGGGATTGATATACGGCGTGTATAACCATTTACCTAAACGCCTAATTAATTAACTAAGTTTTATGGTATGGTTTTGTTACTTTCCAACCGGTAAGTGCAAAATTTAAATAATAATGGCCACTTCTATTCTTAAGAACTGTCTAGTGCAAATAATGTGTTTAAAAGTTTGAAAATTATTGGCATGTTAAAATATTGTGCTTTTTCAACTTTTGAACACTGTAGCAGCCGTGAATCAAACGCATACAACTGCTGCTGTTCTTGTGTCAGTGTTCGGGGATTACACCCATGTTCCTTCCTGCCAGTGCAGACATGCAGAGGGTGCCTTAATGGCTTTAATGACTCTGTTTTGGGTTTCGTCTGCACCTGACTGAAAATGACTGGGCACATGGATGGTTCTAGAAATATACCGGTTCCCTGAGGCAACTGTCGGTGTAGCGACTTGCCAGTTGGGCTCTGACTGTAAGAAAAGCAGGTTATGATGTGTGAGCAGCCAGCTACTGGTGCGAACAGACAAACTTGGAGAAGAGCTGAGAGCACTGGGCTGTGTCATGACTGAGGAACATGTGTGCATGTTTGACCTGATCTGAAATCAGAAAAGTAAGGCACTGTCCTGCATGTTGCTCCATGCAGCGCCTGCAGGGAGGCTTTAAGATGTCAGACCTGGCGGATGGCCGTGTGGAAGCCCAGCCCCTGAAGGACAGGGTTGCCAAGGCCCCTCGTGGGAAGAGCCAGGCCGCAGGCACCAAAGCACGGAGGCTCGCTCGCCTGTCCCGCTGCCGTACGGCAGCCTTCTTCATCTCGCTCTTCCTCTGCCTCACGGTGGTGTTTGCTTTTTCCTTTATCATCCCCTGCCCTGTGAGGCCAGTCTACTTGCGTACCTGGAACCACACGTACCTTGAGTCAGGTGTGTGTCTCTGCATCCCGTCCCTGTATGTCTGTCTGTGTCTGTATTAAAACTTTCTCCTTTCTCTCTTAGCCACTTATGATTTCCTGGCTGTTGAAGATGTGAACAGAGACAAGGTGCTTGATGTGCTTTTTGTCCTCAAGGCCACCGTAGGCACCATGAACACATCCTGTACTAATGGAAGTAAGGAGCTGGGCTGCGGCTGCGGGCCTGATACAGTGAGGCCGATGCCATGGGGCTTGGCAGGCACTGATGCTGCCTCTCTTGCAGGTATACCCTGTGTGTTCATGGTGGCCGTGGCGGGTACCAACGGGCACACGCTGTGGGAACGGCCCCTGGCCCCTCCGTTCCGCTGGGCACAATGTGGACTACAGGGCCTGGGGGGCACCGATTCGGGTTGCTTAGTGGCACATGCCCACCTCCTGACTGCTGTCAACAAAAACACAGGTAAAAGGCAGGTGGTCATCACCATGTTAAGGAGGATGTTTGAGGGCCCCTGACCAGTGACCTGGCTGACGTCATTAAGCCTGCCTGAAATGGCCACTGTAAAAGGGGCTGAGTGCAATGCAGCACCGGCATGGTGTCTGTGCAGTTATGCCATTTGCAGAGAGCTCAGCTTCTCAACTAATGACACATTTTGTGCGGTGTCCTCATTGAGGTGACTTCCTGTGGCAGCGACCGCACTCGCCCAACTTTAACAGCCAGCTACCTGTCATGACAATCCCAGATGTGGATGGAGACAAAGTGGAGGATCTGGTTCTGATTGGCCCGGGCCCTGTGGAGGTACTGGCACATGTGCCATCCTGACTGGCACTTGCGGTTCTGTTTGCTATTCAGAGTCATCTTGTTGCTTCGATGGATACACCCTGCACATGATTCACCATCTGCCATCTCCCTCACAGACAAAACTGGCTGTTTTATCTGGCAGAACAGGCACTCAGATAGGACCCGAGCTGGTCCTGGTTCTGATGGAGACCACCAAGCACCTGCTGCACACCACTGGCTCAGGCTCGCACTACGTGCTCTTTCGGACGGGTGAGGTGGCACTGCTGCTCGTGGGACTGAGCCATGCACTGCGGTGACGCTGCGTGTCCCGGTCGCATGCTGACCACTGGTCTCTCCTACAGCCTTGGGCCTCCACGTTCAAGCACTTTGGCGCATTGCCGCTCAGGTGCAGCCGGGCAGTGAGAAGACCCTGAAGAAGGAGCCCGCCTGGGAGGCGGCAGCAGGGGGCACCTCTGAGCTGCCGCTGAGGTGAGACAGGCTTCCTGCTGCGCACAGGAGGACATGATCAGAGCTGTTTTTTGGGTTCTGCGTCACATCTGTTGTCTTCAGGTCGGCCGTCATCCACTGGCTGGTTCAGGTGCCGAGAAAGAGAGGTGGCCATAGCCTCCTACTGGTGACAGGGGGTGCTGTGGAGCTCGTAGATGGGGACAGTCTTCAGTCACTGTGGACTACCAACATCAGCGGCGTTCTGAGGTGCCTGCACACACACCCGCCCTGGAACACACACACACACACACGCTTATGGGCACCGTGTGACCCTGTTTGTCCCCCCCCCAACAGTCAGCCCAGCACGGGGTACTACGACAAAGATGACATCACCGATGTGGTGCTGGAGGAGGATTCTGGGAATGGTACCAAACGGGTCGGTATGGTGCTGGAGGCTCAGTCCACACCTTGCTGGGGCGCTCTTACGCGTGTGAAGTGTGGGACTTCAGCACGATACTCAGCACTGCCCCTCTGGCCTCTGCTAGGTGGCGATATTGGACGGCAAGTCCGGGCTCGTCCTATGGCAGCTCATCTTACTGGGCCGGCCCAACACACCCCAGCCTGTCAGCTTCCAGAGCATCCACACAGTCTCCGTGTTTGTCTTCTGGGGGCAGATGGTGGCCCCTCCCGATGCCATGGTGAGTGCAGCCAGCCCCGCCCACTGGCCTGGACTGAGTGTGTCAGGAAGTCAGGTGACCTGCAGTGCTATGTTACAGAGGCCTAGGGGTGAGGACACCTTCACCTACATGCTGCACCCCCAGCATCCTGATGCCGTCCTGGAGAGCAACACGTGGGGAGGGGGTGGGCATACTGTCACCCTCAGGGGTAAGAATTTGGGGACGTTTGGGGTTGGGGAGGGGGTGAGTGTATGGGAGGCGCAGCCCCATGACCTGCATCTGTCCATGCTGTTGCAGCGACACTGCTGGAGAGAGGCCGGCATGCCTGCTTCATCACGCTGGCGGCCCCAGCGGGTACAGAGCCGTCCGTGACGCTCAGCAAGCGCAAGCTGAAGGACGACGCTTCCAGGAGCCACGTCTGCTGGCTGGGGGACCATGGGGAGCACCAAGACGAGGATGTGAAGTACGCTTTCGAAAGGCTGCGTTTCCGCCAGGAAGCATGAGGTCGTCTCGACCTGTGCCTCCCCCCACCTCCCTCTTCAGACATAACGTGTTCCTGGATGATCTGCCTCAACCAAGGGGACAAGTTCTACAGATATGCCCCCCCCACATCCATTTGTCCCCCATAGTAGTGTCACCGCTCACCACGTAGTTCGTGCGCCTGTCAGTTCTGTTGAGTGAAGTGTGTGGTCTTTATCAGGAATGTGAGGTCTTTATTGGGTTTATGTGGTCTTTATCACGTGCATGTGGACTTCATTAGGCGTGTGAGGTCTTTAGTAGTGTGTGACCTGCATGTCTCCAGTATCGGCAGTTCTGCTACTTTCTGATTCTGTATCGCACTGCCCCCTGCAGGACAGGGTCAACATGTTGTTGATCTGACTATGCACACAGGTGCCCTCAGTTCCATATCAATCAGGTGTAAGACCCCGCTGTGCCTAGAAATCTTATGCTGGAAAAAGGAAACCATGCAAACTATTGTACTACAGACACTTTGTTTTGTATTTATAGTTAGTTTGATTAAATAAATGCCTCTCTTTTGCTGGAATTGAATTGTGAACCACAGGTGTGCAAAGCTCGCCTATAAGTAGTGATAGCCAAATGAAACATCCTGAACCATTTGATGTAATTTTTTTACCCCACTACATGGTGTTCTTCATTTGCTTTGGGGCATGATTTGACCCATTTTTGAACAGAACATGCAGCAAATGGTTAATGAAACCTCATTTGGCCGTCACTATCATTAGGATAGCTGACATCCATGACGGTTATGCTGTAGTGTGCAGTGCAGGGGGTACTGATGTCACTGCAAGGGAACAGCAGCAGGCTGGATTGCAGTGCCAACCTGATTAGGCTGATTGGGGCACCCTCTGGGCCACTGGGCATCTTTCACTTTATGGGACTGATTTGATCTGCTATTTGCCCGTAACACCTTAATGCTGTAGGTTGAGATCAGGAATTTGGGCCACTGAGCTTCACTGTGATAAGGCAGGGAAGACTGACAGGTCTGCTGCATGTTACTATGTCCATGCTGCTGGTGAGTAGCAAAAAAAAAAGCACCTTCCTGCCTGCTCGCTGTGTTAATGTGAAGATCTCTGCTGTCTGACTGACACGGGCCACAGAGTATGTATGTTACAAGGAACAGAGCAGCTGCACCTTCTCAAGCAAGTAGTTACACAATGAATATGCGGCTCTGGGCTGTGAGAAGGAACCAGAGACATGAGAACATGCAGACTCCACCGGAGGAGGCAGGCTGACCCCCATCCCTGCAGGAGTGAGCTGAGGCCAAATGCTTTTTAAGGGCCGCAAGCTTAGCTGTGCTGATGGTCCCTGCGAATGTGCTATTACCGTGTTACTGGTTCCCTCAGCTGGCATGGAGAAACCGCAGTAGCATTTTGTCCCCGAAGGAAAGCGTCATCTGCCCCAGCGACCTCGACGTCCCGTCGTCGTCCGTCATCACTTCCTGTCCTACGTTTATCCCATGCTCTTAATCCAACTGGGCCACATTGGAAAATTAATCACTCAGCGTTTACATTTCAAATAGCCTTTTATGGGTCATTATAAATTATTTTTAGGATAAACCGAAAAACACAGAACACTGCTTAAACATGACACTCCACTGCGTTTCCTGAGGAAGAGCCGAGCTGGGGCGACTAACCCTGAAACAAGTGGATCAGGCACTGAGAAGCATGACCCTACCTCATGCGCCATTTTAAAAAGGGACACCCATTACACATTCATTAACAAAATTTTTTTCATATAAAACTTCAAGAATAAATAAAAAGTGCCTAAAAACATGGTCGGAGCCCTTGTATAAAATGCAAGGCAGACAAGGTGCCCCTGCACGCAGCCCCGCCCAGCATTTACAGAGACGGATGCTGACAGCCATAGCAACAGCAGCATGGAGCATCGTCAGGGAGTCTCCGCAGCAGTGCCCCCGTGCTGCTTGGCTCGACTGCGCCTCTCCACTTCCCACTCCACAAAGGTGTCAAAGAGGCTCGGCCAAGCCTCATCCTCGCTATAGTTGGACAGATCGGGGCCGACAGCCTGCGTGAAGTTGAGGAACATGTTCCAGGTGTCGCGGGACACGCCCCTGATGCCAGCCGGGTTCTCCGTCAGGAAGTGTAGCCAGCAGGGCAGCAGCGCAGGCATGTCCTGCGTGAAGACCAGTCTCCAGAGTGCCACAGCCATGTCGCGTTGCAGCGAGCGCTGGCCCTGCTCCGCGTCCAGACCGAACTGGAAGGTGAAGCGGTACAGGTCCTTGAAGGTCTCCTCGGCCCGCACCTCCTCCTGTAACTCGGGCAGACGCGACATGATGCCCTCTAGGCTGTCTGCACCCAGTGCCCTGCAGCCGTCCACAAACTCCTTCCTGGAGGAAAGAAATCACGGGGAGAGTGGCGTGACGATGCAGTGAATCTCGGGACATACAGGATAGGTTGGTCTTTCCCAGAGAATGCTGGTCAGGCATAGCTAGGCAGAGTGGCCCCCCATCTCTCACCTGGTGAACCTGCACATGGTGGCGGCCTTGAATTTCCAGGCGAGCAACAGCACGCGAAACTCAGCTGGGTCGAGCTGCAGGTCGTTGCACAGCTGCTCCATGCCCTCCTCCAGGATGGCGTCATCCTGCTCGTCTCTGTAGTGCTCGAAAAACTCCTCTATGCACCGCAAAGTCGGCCCAGCCTCAGCACCTTGCTCCGCCCCCAGGGTCACCTGGGCCCCACCTGGCTCCGCCCACATCTCTGCCTTCCCAGTGCCATTGGCAAGAGGGTCTTTCGCATGTGCAGACCCTGGCTCCTCCTTAGACCCCCCTGCCTCAGTCACTGCAGCTGTGCTCTTCTTGCAGTGGGATTTGCTCCCTGGCTCCTTGTCTGCATTCCTGCTGCCCAGAGAAGACGAAGGGTTTTTGCATTTTGTGACACACTGGCCCATCTTGGCCCTGGTCCAGGCTCTGTCCCTCAGAGCCGGCTGAGTGCCCCAGCTGCAAGCGGGGCGATCCTCCTCGCTTAGCGTGCCATGACGAGCTGCCAGAGAGGACCAGGGGGACAGAGATGGGTGACAGACATTAGTGTTAGCGGCCCAGAAGCACAATCACCACCATCCTCAGATTCCAGGACAGAGTAAGAGACCAATTCATGTCCTGCCTGTTAGCTTCATTAATGGTTGACCATTTTAAAGCATGACTATCTTTTATACCCGAGCATTTTATCCATTTACTCCTCTGTGATGGCTATTAAAATGTGGAAGTGTGTGGACTGGAGGAAGCAGCTCAGCACCAGTGCAAACTGGACTCCCTCATGACGCCCTGCACGTGCTATGAGCAGCTGGATGTGCGTGCAGGAAGCCACACAAAGCTACGGGCGGTGCGGGGGCACAGGTACTCTCAGCAGGCAGCACACACCACACCCTGTCAGCCAGCAAAGAGACACACCCAGCCTGCGTTACAAGCATATTTACAGTGAGATGCCTGCGGCTGGGCACCGTCTCCCCTCAGGAATGCGCATGGCGGCCTGTAGCACAACCTGCCGTTTATGTGTAGGCAGGAGAAAGCAGCGTCTCGGCATGGAACACTGCAGGCACAGAGTGCAGGAGGCATAGGGAAAACAGTACAGGCCCAAGCCCCAGAAGAGAAAAGTCATTAGCATCTCACTAGCACAATACCACTTTCCATTCATGTTATCTTCCTGTATGAAACGTTTTTAAGACCATAAAGCAAGAAACCTGATTAAATAAATAAAAGTGGAATTGTTTTTATGTGAGAGACAAACAATATATACAGACCCCTGGCTCCCCCATACTTTATTGTCCCCAGGTTCTTCTGTGGTCACCCAACTGATGGTTACTTTTAGGACCTGGGCGACCTAACAGTGCTTCTGGCTCTGATGGTGCTTGTGGCTATGAGGCTCTTCTCCTTTTCGGAGTGCTGCCTGTTTGAACACGGCATCCCCGTCTGGAGATGCAGCTCTCCCCTTTAGCTGTCGGGGGTTCAGCATGTCCTGCTGTCATTTACCGGTCTGTCATTCATAAACATCATGCAAAGACTGCGAGTGGGGGGTTGTTAAAATGAAATAACTGCAAATTCGGGGGATTACTGATCAGGAAAACCAATTTGCTTACTAGTAAAGAAACCTGCAGAAGTTACTGCGTGCGGAGACGAGTTGTACTTTCGTTAGTACCAAGTTAGAAAATATAAAGCAGAAAAAGATACATATAGGATAAATAAAACCAAGAAACACTGACGGAGCAGGAGAACCGCAAACTGAAAAGGGAAAGTCTGTGCAAGATGTGAAGGCAAACTCAGTGACATAATGAGGGGATTACCTTTAAACGTACGGAGATCGCGGTGGGGATACACGCATCAGCGCGCGGACACCGTCAGCCCCGCGAGACACCGCATCCTGCTCACGACACGCAGCCCAACTTACTGCTCCATCTCCTTTCCCCACATACCGGCCACTTTGAAGCTGCTCTTTCTCTGTGAACGGGGAGTTTCTCTCTAATCCCCCCTCTCAGTATCGGCCTTCATATTGAGTAGACGCTAATGGGAATCTTCTTGGCATCACTTCCGGCAGAGGGCGGCCTGCACGTAACGTCATAAACAGCGCGCCCGCAGCTGAACGTCATCAGGCCGCACCATACCTCTTATATGAGAGGTTGACGGCGTGTGACAGCTCTCCCGAGTGAGTAACTGAGTTTTATGTCGGTGTATAACGTAATAACAAGTCATTATAGGGCACACTCTTCTTCATACTGTAAGGTAAAAGTTGCAGCAGGTATAGTATCTGTTGTTCTGTAGAAAGACATGATTGACTCCGGTTGCCTTAGCAGCACACACACAACAATTCGGTACTCCTCAATGCTCTGTAGTAGCAGCCTTAAAGCCCAGCCATTCAGCGTGGCGCGCCCCCGCGGGGGGGGGGGGGGGGGGGGTGGGGCGGGGGGGGGGGGGGGGGGGGGGGGGGGGGGGGGGGGGGGGGGGGGGGGGGG
>JAODJX010000048.1:4929939-4950365 GCA_026776945.1 Isichthys henryi | reverse complement strand
CACACACAACATTTCGTTACTCCTCAAGGCTCTGTTGTAGCAGCCTTAACGCCCCGCCATTCAGCTACCCCCCCCCCCCGGCAGCCGTATGTGGCTAAATGAAACGAGCTTCTTTTGTGCCGGGACGAAGCGGCTCGGTCCGGGGTAATGAGTTCTCGCTGCTGTCTCCTAATGTCTGTCAGTTTCTTTAGTTATGGAGACCGACTCGTCCCTCCTGACGTCCGAGGTGGAGCGACAGAGGCAGGAGCAGCTCTATCACCAGCTTCTCGTTCAGGTCTGTTCGTCACGGCCCCCGTGTCTGTTCCGCTAGACGGTCCTCTACGGTTTTTCCCTGGGATACTCCGTGTCACTGAAGTTATCACTGGCAAAGGAACAAAGGAGATGCGTACAGCTGTATCAGGCTCCTATTTGGATGGGCAGCTACAGGGTGGATCCCGTGTGACCTGATGCTCACATCCTTATTAATCCCGTTTATGTTCTATCATGGCTGTGTGTTCTGAGAGGCTTAGTAAAAGTTTAGCCTTTCCTGGCTTCTGACGGACGTTTGTCTGATCTCTCTCTCTCTCAGACCATGGGAGGGATAGAAACCCAGAATCCTGACTCCCGAGTCATTCAGCCACAGCCTGGTAGGTCCCTCAGGTGGAAGATCTCCTCATTCCTGGTGATGGCGCAGCATGCTGATTCAATTCACTGCAGGCTTAGTAACAGGTCCAGGTGTGGTCACCTAGCCGATGCTTCATCTTGCTGCCTCTCTTACAGGACTGTGTGTGAAGACACTTTCTCTCCCTGACAACGGCAAAGTCTTTGTGAATGTCTGTCAGTCTTCCTCGATCCCTCCACCCCCTCACCTCTCCAGTGAGCAGCTGCTGGAACTTCTGCAGTCAGACGACCCGACGGGATACAAAGTTCCCATGAGCCTCGGCGAGCCCCATGCTGAGCTGGACAGCAGTGAGTTGGTATTGCAGAGATTCTGAATGGGAGATGATGGGCACAGGAGGCCATCTTGGAGTGACATGGAGGGGACAGCTTGCTGACACTTATATGTTTGACTTTATATCTTTATGCCTTTGTGGTCTATTAAATTAAAGGGGGCCTATTATGCTCATTTTCACTGTTCATACCTTTTGGGGTCTACTGAAATAGATTTACGTGTTTTAGTGTTCCAGAAACACATTATTTTTCTTATCCTGTATATCCCTGTTTACTCTCTAACTGCCTGAAATGCTGTTAGAGCCCTAAACTGCACCCCCAATGAGTCCAGGGTGCTCTGATTGGTCGGCTTGCGTGATTGTCGGCTTGGCCTACACATTCCACTCCTGTCTTGCAGTCTGCATGCAGGTAAATACCCAATGAGGATTTTATTACGAAGGGACCTCACCATGTCACAGAAGTAAGGACTGGAATTCCAACAAGGCATTTCAGGCAGATTAAAGACATATTAAAGGTTTCTGTGGTGAGAGTTACTGCCTTTGACAGCTACTTTGGGCCTTAAGACTTTGCAGACCACTTAAATGCACCTAAAGCTATATGACACACTAAAGAAAAGGTAGAATTGGAAAAAAAACAATAGGGCTCCTTTAAATTCAGTTCTTTAGCTTTCAACAACAATAATAATGATAATTATAATGTGGCTCAGTGGGTTACGCCTGTGTGCCTGTAATCACAAGGCTGTCGGTTCAAACCCAATCTCAGCACATCTGTGGGTCCTTGAGCAAGGCCCTCAACCCCCAGCTCCCTGGGCGCCCCAACAGGTAGCTACTCTTCGCAGACAGCTTACTCTACAAAGAGCGAGTTGTGGGAGACGTAAAAAAGAGTTTCCTCATGGGGACAGTAAAGGATCAATTATTATATTTTAATGTTTATAATTAGGATATTTTTAAAGTATAAGTAATTTTTTTAAAAATTTCCCAGTTTACCAATATTCACCCTACAGGAGCACAGTACAAGTGCTGCAATACTAGTGGGAAAATATATGTATATATCATTGCAGATTCCCAAGGCTGTACAGCTTATGATGTTGTGATCAACAATGAATTCTTCAAGAAATGCCAGGTGTGTGTTATTGCATGTGTGCAAGTTTTCAGTTTTTAGAATGTTTTTAAGTTCCATTTTAAAAGCATCAATCTACAGAAAGACCAGTGGTTTCTGCTTTTTCTAGAAAGACCAGCTCTTCTTGCAGTTTGTTGTTACGGTGTCTCTAGACGGCCTGGAGAACAAGTACGGTGTGGAGCTCAGTCGAGGTCCGTTCCATCCTCACTCCGTCCTGAAGATCAGCGTTTCCTTCTGCATTTGTGCTCCATGATGTAGCTTCATCTGCTTCCTCCTTTCCCACAGAGTGGAAAGTTCTGAAGAACCGCAAGTTCCTGGGTTCGGTGAACAGTCAGAACATCCGGACAAAGAGCAAGCCGGTGATAGAGGAAATGAGTGCAGTGTAAGGTCCGGTCTGGAGGCAGGGCGCTAAACAGAAACTTCTCGGGTGTTAGTGTGTGTTTGTTCCCGGCTACAAATATAACTGACCGTTTTAAGTATTTCCACACAAATGATGAGAACCTCAGATCTAATGATTGAAACAGGACTTCTTTCCACAGGATCACCTTTTCTTACATTTTCTTTCCCGCAGAGACCAGAACACATCGTCACCTGCTGCCAAACAGTGAGAACTGCTCCTTATATGCCCTGACCCAGTAACTGTGGTCATACCCACCCACCCCCATCAACCCGAGTTATGTGGCCCCGCCCAGTTATTTTGTCTACATGTGGAAATAATAATAATAAAGACACAGTCATGTGTCATCTCTCTCTCTCTGTCTCACCCCTTATTCCAGGCCACAGTTCTGTCTTGTGGTGGAGCCCTCTTGTGGAGACCCAGAGTACCTAACAGCAGAAATCCAGTTGCCAGGAGTGGTGAGATGCCTTTTTTCTGCTGTTTATGGGAGGTGTCCACACCTGGTCATGAAGAGCCCTAGTGTGTCCAGAACTCCCCTCTAGCTGAGCTCTTAACCAGCTCAATCCTTTGGATCCAGTCTGCTCTGGGCTTCCAGAACCAGGCGTGCAACACAGCTGTGCCTCTGGGACACTTAAGGTCCCGCTTTGCAGGTATCTTCTCGGTCGCTGGTCCTGGATCTGGGGGAAGACAGGCTGCTGCTGACTGCCCGGCCCTCCCTGTACCATCTGGACTGCTTCTTCCCGCTCTGTGTGGATCCAGATAGCAGCTCGGCCCAGTTCAACAGGAACACACAGGTGCCTTTTCCTGCCCCCTCATTGCACCCTGCCCCACAATCTGATCTGATGACCGTAATGAAGGTGGGATATGAGTTGAAACTGGATAAATATCCTCTAAATTCTTCTTTCCGTCTCTCGTTCAGGTTCTCACTGTGAAAATGAGAGTGAGCCCCTCAGGAACCACATAGACACTTTTTTACCTTCTCAATAAAGCTGTTATTTGCTAATTATGAGCTTTTGATTTTTATTTTCGAGTATGAATTACTGAGGAACGTGCAAAGTGATCTGTGCCACTAATTTAGTCCCACAGTGGGAATCTGGTGCAGGAGCTGGAGACCAACACCTCCCAGGTTCAGGCTGTGACTTCCTCAACATACAGATCACGACGAGGGTCCCTGCCAGGGACTCGCTGTGTGGAGGGTCTCTCCCTCTCCGTCACGGAGTTTGGGGCTCTGATGGGGTAGTGTTAGGAGGATCAGCCCCCGGGGCCTGGCGGGGGTGTCTCTACCAAAGGAGCCCCTCTTTGAAGGAGCAGGATTCTGCTGCTTTAGTGCCATCAGGCTCCATTGTGATGACTCTGGCGCCCCCCTCCCCATGCCAACACCCTTTCACCTGTCCCACCCTCTCCTATTTCAACAGAGCCGTCAGCATCTCCCTCTTAATCCTGTTCTCTCATTACAATGTGGTCTGTCATCTTTCTCCCAAAATTCCCCCTTAATCCACCTATCGCTACCTCTCCATCTCTGGAAGTTGCACCCACCCCACCCAAACCCAACCCCACACCCCAACCCCACACGGCTTATAAAGCACCCACCGACCCCCCCAACTCACAAACGTCCCACTCCCTGCCATCCTCCCCATCTCTTCTGGCTGTAGATCCCGGCTCCAGCCAAGGTGAGTTCTGGAACATTCTTTTTGAGCATGTTTTGTCCTTTCTTCTCCCCCCGTCTCCCTGCATCTCCACCCCCTCCGACCCCCGATCGGTGTCTCTCCACTCGTTTTGGCTCTGTGACCTCATTTGTCAGAACGAACTAAAGCCACGGCTACCATTTGCTGGAATGATCTAGAAATGAGCCAATTGATGGGGGAAAGTACACACACGAGGAAGAAGGCGATGAGGAAGACGTAGGGATACGGCGCGGGGCCTAACGTGCCCATGCAGGAATATCATTACAGGCAATCGATGGCACAGTGGGACCCTCCACTGGGAACCTGGCTTTTCCAGGACTATTAATAAAGCCCTTTGTCATTGTTAATGGGAGTCCGTGAGTCAGACGCTGTTCTTTCTGTGTCCTTGGCTAAAATTAGCTAAACAGAATCCCTCTGCTAATGCTCCCACAGGTGTCCCGGGTAATTCTATACAGCCCATAAGCCCCCTATTCTGTCCCCCTCTTTGTTCCTGTCCCCCCCACCCTCTGTCTGTCTGCTCCTTCGCCTTCCTGATACCAACCTGATGGAGGTGCAGAGCTCTCCATCACTCAGCCCCTCCCGGGGGCTCCTTCATACCCCATCGGCTATTCCCACACAGAGGGGCGTAAATCATACCTGTAAAGCCATGTGTTCAGTTTCTGACCAAACCCTGTGACGGGCTCCCACACACAGGGTCTGTAATGGCCCTTCGGTCATTAGGACACTGATTGTACTGAGTAACTCGTTAACACTGACACTTGACAGAAGGAGATGAATTAGATGTTGAGCGATGGACTGAGATGCTTTGGATTTACACAGCAGGAAAGAGGCGATGACAGCTATGTCGTCTATAAATTGTTTGAGGGAGTGACATAGGATATAAACTGACCTGGCTGATGGAGGGGGTTACTGAGAAAAAGGGGAAGGTGACAGGAATTGGCTGTTAGGGAGAGGCCTGGAATGCTGTGGGGGGTCGTGGTCCATCCACATGCGGCATATTTACAACCAAACGCAGCCAACTGGTGCTTAGTGCTGGCAAGTCCCCATGTGAAAACAGACAACATGCAATCAAGACAGAAATGCTAAAAAAATACATCTTCTGTGTATCAAATCATAGCAATCAGAGAGAAACTTCCAATAATTGTATAACTATACAACAGGGGATCTCAAAATTAGTCCAGACCCAGCAGAGAAAGCACCATATTATCCAAAATGATGAACGTAAAAAGGCTTAACATGGTTTGAAGGACAATAATATTGGGCAGAAGCACCAAATTCCGCACACACATAACTCGTCAAAATCCCCCACCCCCATACCAGAGTCGAAACAATCAGCGAACGTTAAAAAGCTCCCGTTTTTGTTATATATTGATGCCTATACCGAAGGTTATTGTCAACTATTTAAAGTTCATGAAATGCTCTTTTGTTACTGAAAATTATTCCGGACCTCTGACTTTGAGCAAAAAGTTTGAGAACCCCTGCTATACGGAAAGTGGCCTTGGATATGTTAGCTGTTAGGTGATCATGTGACTTCTGCATGCATTGTCTTCTGTTAGAATATATATGGCGTGCAGACCAAATAAAAACCAGCTCCAGTGGTCCTGTAAAGAAAACTGGAGGGCCTGATGTAGAAAGTGACGGAAACTTGATATCCCTTTGTGAGTCTTCTGTACATCCTCAGCTGCTCCGGCCGTCGCCGGCAGCCAGCATGACGTCAGCGCGATGGGCTTTGGGAACACTGCTGTGTCGCTGCTGTCCTTCTCAGATCCAGCTTAGTGCCTTAATCATGGCCCTTTGTCCACAGAGCAGCGATGTCTGACGCAGAGGAATACGAGTGAGTACACCACCCGCTGTCCCCATTCATATGAGAGTAGTGCTTCATTCAATAATGGCACTGTATGATGAAAAGACATACACATTTTTCTCTCTTTGCCTATTCCCTAATAATAATTAAGTTTCCCAACCCAGCTTCGGTAGCACCGAGTTCCATAAAATGCACTGAAAAAAAAAAGATTTTTTAAAGAGAAAATAACCCCTGCTAATAAGCATACGACATCCAGCGAGATTGAGCTAACATTAACACAGTGGCTGAAATCGGCAAAATACTAAAATGGTCAACACTGTGATTTATAACAAAAAAAATAGTACGCCCGTACATAAACAGTTTACAGTCAATCGCATATAAGCATTTTAACAGAACCTGCAGTAGAATGGCAGTGAGATTTGGCGTGTGCTCCACACGGGGGCGCTGATGTGACACATAACTAATACCAAACTATTCCTTGTGGGCAAAGTCATATACTACTTTAAAAATAAGCCAGAAAAGCAAGAAAATGACGAAATAGGACAGTAAAAATATATAATAATACACCACATCAATAAATAATGGAAATAAATACCAGTAATAATAGCATCAGGCAGTAGAATCGTTATACTTTGCTATTTGAGCACTGCAGTGTCACTGATCTATCTCCCTCTCTGCTTACAGGGATCAGGTGGAAGGTAACATAGCGCGTGTTTCCTGTCCTTTTTCCGTTTTTGTTGCTGATGGTGAAAATATAAAATCTCTCTCCGGTTTGCTTAAAAATGAAAAGTCTGTAAGCTGTCCTTCCACTGCCGTCTCTGCCATTATGTCCCGATTTTTCTTTATTGTTCAGAGGAGGAGCAGGAGGAAGAACACGAGGTGGAGCAAGATGGGGAGCAGGCAGGAGATGGAGAAGGAGGTGAGAAAATCACGTTTCAGCAACACAACCTGCTGCGTTCAGAACTCCGGAGCTGACATCATTCTCCAGCCTGCATATCAGCCCTGGCTGACACTGTCACATGACTTAAACTCATGCCTGTCAATAACCTCTTTTCTTCTGCTGCTATTGGCTGGTGCCTTGGTGGTCCCAGGAAACAGAGCAGTAGGAGAACACAGATTACCAAGGTGTTTGAGCTGTGTGATCCGTACAATGTCATAGTGTCTGGATTCCTTCTGCAAAGCAAGCAAATAATCGTATGATACATTTTAGTCCAGAGAAAGGATTATGGTCTTTGTGATATATGTTACATCATTTTAGTTCCCTACTGTATCTTTCTTGCCTAGTGTGAGAAAATTAAACAACATTCAGCATATATATTTTAAAGGATGCCAAATATATAAGTGGTAGATTTATTATGTCAGTATGCTGTGACAAGATTAAGTTGGCATTGCTTCATAAAGGGAATTGAGCTTGTTTCACTATCCTTAGGTGCTTAAATGTTTGTTCTTCCTTGTTTTCCCTTGAATTTCCATCTATCCCGCCCTCCTATCAGAGCAGGAGACGCATGAGGAAGGTGAAACTCCCGGCATGTCCTCTGCTCCATCCTCCTCCCTGTTCTTTCACTTCTTGTACCCACACACACATACATTCCCCCAGGCTGGGACCCCACCTCTCTGCCTGTGCAGTAAACAGACATTTACTGTTTTCATAGATATGGTACCTCTGAGTCCCCTTTGTCCCCCTGAATCTCTTGTGTCTCCCTGAATCA
The DNA here is from genome assembly GCA_026776945.1 of Isichthys henryi. Taxonomy (NCBI): domain Eukaryota; kingdom Metazoa; phylum Chordata; class Actinopteri; order Osteoglossiformes; family Mormyridae; genus Isichthys; species Isichthys henryi. Next base: position 4,942,721 of record JAODJX010000048.1, on the reverse strand, counting down.
CCTCAGTTCCCCTGGGTCCCCTCTGTTCTCCAGGGTCCCCTTTGTGCCCCTAAGTATCCTCTGTTCCTCTGAGTCCCCTTTGTCCCCCTGAATCTCTTGTGTCCCACTGAGTCCCCTCTGTCCCCCAGAATCATTTTTGCTCCCCTGATTCCCCTCTGTCCTCATTAGTCCCCTTTGTTGCAGTGTAGGACAGCTTATAAAGACACCACTGTTGCTCTTTTTGCGCAGCCAGTGACACTTTACCCTCTCTCTCTCTCTCTCTCTCTCAACATCGCAGAGGAGGAACGCCCTCGACCCAAGTACGTGTATCTCTGTGTCTCCTTGTCCTGATGCCCTCATGCATGAATATGATTGAGTGTGCAGCACCCATCACCCCTTTCACTCTTTTTTTTTCTTTTCCATTTCCTTCACAGGCCCTTGGTTCCTCAGCTTGCCGCCCCGAAAATCCCAGAGGGGGAAAGGGTGGACTTTGACGTGAGTTGCTTCCGTCTGACACCATCTTAGACTTTGAGATCCTCTCAACATGACCAGCTGTAATCCTTCTGGAGTTACAAAATGGGGAAAGTGTTTTAAAATTAACACATGAATAGTATGTACTTAAAAGCTGATGTCCTCCTTCCCCAGGACATCCACCGGAAGAGGATGGAGAAGGATTTCCTGGAGCTGCAGACCCTGATCGACGTCCATTTTGAGCAGAGGAAGAAAGAGGAAGAGGAGCTCATTGCACTGAAGGAGAGGATTGTTAGTTCCACCTCACTGCCTTCCTCGCCAGTGAAGGAGCGCATTTCACTCATCTGTTTCTCTCTCACACTGATTGCTGGTTGTACATATCTGTCACCAAGGACCAGGCTCTTACCCACACCATGTGTCTTCCTGTGCTCAGCTTCTCCTGTGCTCAGCCTCTTCTCCTGTGCTCAGCCTCTTCTCCTGTGCCCAGCTTCTTCTCCTGTGCTCAGCCTCTTCTGCTGTGCCCAGCTTCTCCTATGCTCAGCTTCTCCTGTGCCCAGCTTCTTCTCCTGTGCTCAGCTTCTCCTGTGCTCAGCCTCTTCTCCTATGCTCAGCCTCTTCTCCTGTGCTCAGCTTCTTCTCGTGTGCTCTGTAACGGGTGAATTGACACTGTGTCTGTTTTTCTCCTGCATTCTGATTCTGGCAGCTCTAAAGTGTATCAGGATTTTTTGCAATATGATATTTGTAAGTGTAAGTGTGAGCACAGCACTCTGCTCTCTGTCCCCCACCTTAGGAGCGACGTCGGTCCGAGAGGGCGGAGCAGCAGAGGGTTCGAGCCGAGAAGGAGCGCGACAGGCAGACGAGAATCGCGGTGAGATGAGGGCTTTTGGCATTTGTTGCTCAGCTGATCCTGTCTGTGTGGGACACAAGCAGACAGGGCCTGAAAGTGTGCACCATCCACAGGAGGAACGCCAGAGGAAAGAGGACGAAGAAGCCAAGAAGCGTGCGGACGATGAAGCCAAGAAGAAGAAGGTGCTCTCCAATATGGGGGCCAACTTTGGAGGCTTCCTGGCCAAGGTCCGAGTCACCTTTGTAACTCCATAATGTCACTGAAATATCTCAGAGTATCTTAATAATGCTCATCTCTGAACTAGAAGTTGTGCTATACACAGTGAATGAGCTGCAGTGAGAGTGAGTTGAGTGTATGAAATGAGAATGAAGAAAGCTGCAGTGACAGTGAGTGCAGTGTATGCAAAGAGAGTGAACGAGGCTGCGGTGAGCCTGGGTACAGTGAGTGAAATGAGAGTAAATGAGGCTGCAGTGAGAGTGTGTACAGTGAGTGAAATGATGAAAAACGAAGGCTGGAGTGAAAGTAGGTGCAGTGTGTGAAATCTGAGTATATGTGGCTGCAGTGAGAGTGGTCACACTGAGTGAAATAAGAGTAAACCAGGCTGCAGTGAGTGTGGGTACAGTGTGTGTTACCGGCCGATCCCTCCTGACCCCAGGCTGAACAGAGGAGGGGTAAGCGTTTGACTGGAAGGGAGATCAAGAAAAAGACTTTAAATGAGCGACGCAACCCTCTGGCCCTCGACAGCCTGCGGGAGGATGCACTAAGGTGACCCGCACCAGACACGCACCAGCACCCCACCGATTAACACTGCTCAGGCAACCCTGAAATGACTCCGCAGTGCTCCAGGGACATCATAACTCTGCTGCATTGTGACATCATGACTATGCCTACAAAGAACAGTGCTGTCGCAGCGATACTGATAAGCGTGACCTCATTCGGGTGCACTGATACTCTCCAATCTGATGTGCTCCAGAGCTCGAGCACAAGAAATGTGGAACTGGATCTATCAGCTGGAATCTGAGAAATTTGACTTCATAGACCAGATGAAAAGACAGAAATATGAGGTGTGTTGCTTCCTCGGGTACAATCAGACATTACTGCCTGAAGCTGAAGAGGTGTCTGCATCAATTTCTTTTTGTTTGAAATCTTCATGATCTTTTTTTTCAGATTGTTGTTCTGCTGAATAGAATTTCCCATGCCCAGAAATTGTAAGAAAAATCTATTTCCAAACGTCTTATATATTTGAGATGTCCCTAATTAATTGTATAACATACCATTTGCATAGATAATACAGTGCAGTTCGTTACTGAGCACGCTAATGCTACGAGGCTCACTTTGGCTCGCCCTCTTCCTCCTCTCCTGCTCTCTTCCCCGCAGTAAAAAAGGCCACGGAAAGGGCAAAGTTGGCGGTCGCTGGAAATAGGGCAGCGTGTGAAGACGCAGCAGAGCCGTGTCAGGGGCGGGGCAGGGGGAGGAGCTATTCACGGCCCCCCACTCCGGAGCAACAGCAGCGCACAGCCAGACAGACAGACAGGCCGCGTAACATTTGGGTGGTTATTCCACCTCTAGCTTTCTGGCAGCATCCTGCCCATGCTATGGATATTCAGTCAAGAGCAATAAAAATAAACCTTACGTATAGAAAACGTGGTGTGGGTGGGGCCTTGTTTTGAAAAGATACTCCCTACCTCTCTCAATGCAGTAGTATACAAGTGAACACACACACACACACACATACCCCAGCTCTCCAGATACGTGTACATAACTTAACTGGTTCCTCTAACATTTCCACAGTGTGTGACTGGCATCCTACCCAGAGGGGATGTCTCCTGCTTTGGGCTCTGTGCCCTTTGGGACAGGCTCCAGGTCCCTCTAATGGCCCTGTATGGGATAAGCAGGTGGGATATGGACAGCTGTAGGTTAATATGTATAGTGGTTCATTTGCCAGCATGCTGCCACCTTGTGGCCATAGAGAAGCACTGCAGTCCACCCAGGATGAAGCTAAAGTAATAATAATAATATTAAAAAAATAATAAAAAATTATTATAGTCTTAAATTCTGCACCTTCTACTGTACATTGGAGTAACTGCCATATATTGTTTTTTCTCAGTAAAACACACACGTTTAGAATACTTTAATTATACACTTCTTTACAAAACACTTCAAATATAACCAAAGGCTTCAAAGTACTACCTTCACAAGCAAGAATAAAAAAAAAAAACTAGTGAATGAGTCAAGTCACATTTGGACTGGCAACTTGTTTTGTAATGAGTGATGGTTACCGTAGGTTAGGATTACTGTTTAAGCTGTCGGCACGTTAGCAATGGAGCTACCCTACACTTTCACGGTAACATGTCAGCGATGAGGGCCCTTCAGTGCCGCGTCTACCTCCTCCTCTGGCATCAGAGTGTGCCACTGAGCCACCGGGCGTCGGGGATTGGCCAACATGTCTGACCATTGACGGAGCCCCGCCCCCGAAGCACCGTAGCCAATGAAGGTCTTGCCAATGGCGTCATTGCTTCCCAGTTTGTCGTAGTCATACACCGTTATCACAACCTGCACTTTCTGCCATAGAGAAGAGGATAAAAGCAGAAGCATTAAAATGACTTATCTGTCTGTAGCTGCACTGCAGCACTGCATGCATGCACTGGACATACCTGTATCTGCTCAAAAGGAATCTCAAAGCTGAAGCTCTCATTGAAGTAGGGATTGAGGGTATTCTTCTTCACTGTCGTCTTCTTCTTCTTCAGTCTCTTCCCATTATGTTGTAGTACAATCTTGACAAAGGGGTCTAAGGTGAGGGGGAAAGTTTGGTACAATGGCACAGTGAATGAGAGGGCCCATCCACCTGCATGGACAGCAGTGATGTTGTTATACCAACAGAAACGGTGCCAGTATGTCTGAGGAATCACCTGACAAACCGCCAACATCCATCTTCTTGAGGTTTTTGGCCTCCATCACACACACGGTGAGTTTGCCAGCAGTGGGAACGTAACGTAGGGAGATGCAGATATCACCGAGCTTCTCTTGCTGAGAAGGAGATGAGATATCAGGCCAGAGGTGAAAAGTATCAGGTCCAGAAAGTATAAATCCAGGCCAAGATTTTGTTTCTTACTAACCAGTTCAGTGCTATGTGAATGTGACTCTATGCTCAACTGGTTGGTTGAAACAAACTCTTGGTCTGGATTTGTACTCTTGAACTTTCCACTTCTGCATCAGACTAATGTTCTCCCCAGGACCAAAGAGAGGGAGTACTGTGAAGAGGCTAGCATAGGAAAAGCTGGCTACTAGAGAGCATAGTGACAGCCGGCTACCTCCTCTTTCTCTCCATTTTCTAAATCCCTCCATTCATGCATGGGGCGCCCCAGGTCCACTGTGTTCATGGGGATCTTGACCTCGCCGATTACATCATGCTTTGAGAAACGGTCAAAGTCGTAGACCTGCAGGACCAACGTCTTCCCACCCAGCTCCGCATAGGGGATCTGAGGGGTAGGGGGAAGCAATGGAGGGAAGGTCAGTCTGTCTACATGCAGCGGTATGAGAGCAGAGTCCCCAAGCTATTAACAACACTGTACAGTTTAGCTAAAAAGGTACCATCTCTCCTTCAGGTGTCATTCAAGGCTACAATGACAGCAACAATGACATCATGTTCATTTTTCACGATAACACTGAATAGGTACAGGTGGGAGACACTGATCACATCACCAACAGCAATAACATGGAAACTTTTATGCTTTTATGGGGAAAACGGTGAGAGAAAATGAGCCACAGACCTTAAAGGTGAAGGTTTCGTTAAAGACTGGGCTCAGGTTCTTGCGCTGGATCTTAGTTTCAAACTTCTTTTTCTTATCAGGAAGCATGTAGACTTTGACATAGGGGTCCGAGGTGCCGCCCATGTCCATCGCAGCCAAATCCTGAGCTTGCAGAATGCCCACAATCAACTAGGAGAGTAGTGATGAAGATGACGATGACTTACACCAGAAAACCACATCAGCAAATTCTGGCCAACAGAGATGAAGATTCAAGTAAAGGCTGACCTGATTATCAGTAAAATTATAATCCAGGGTAAACTCCAGCTTGCCCAGGTTCTCACGCTCCTTCTCTTTCTTCCCTTCCTTCTCTACTTCCTCCTGTGGGAGACGGAAGACTCCATTGTCATGGCGATATGTATCTCTGATGGAGTTTAGACATAAAATCCTACAGGGCCTCTCAGCTTGCAAAAGTGCCCCAGGAGAACATGATGGAAGCTAGTTGTGGAATCAGTGGGCTGGAGGAACAGAAGCCCAGTGGCCTATGACCCTTATGAACGGGACTGAACAGTCCTGCCCTCAATGTCCTCAGAGGTCCAGCTCTGCCCTCACCTTCGCTTCCTCTCCTTCACCCTCGGCACCTTTCCTTCGACGCTGTCCTGTTTTCCTCTCTCGTGCTTTTTTGGCTTTCTTCTTCTTGCCGATACATTTCTTGACAATGCAGAATGCGCAGCACCCCACCAGAACAAGAAACAGCATGACCATGGCACCGACGGCCCAAGCGGGCACTGCGGGGGGCATAGAAAGGCGACAGGCGGGGCCAGGAGCCCATAAGCGTGTCATCACGCTCCCAGAGTTTGTGCCGTAAGGCTGCCAGAGCAGCCCCAATGCAGCACAGGGCTATTCAGCCTCTGCTAGCCAGGTAAGTCAATTGCACTGCGCCTGTGTCTGCATTAGGTAGATGTAATAGACTGATTTTAACTCAGTAGCTTCAGTGATTTACTTGTGATGCAGCCACAATAAGGGAAGGTCTAGCAGAACTGGAGAAAGGTGTCAATGAGAGAGAGAGAGAGAGAGAGAGAGAGAGAGAGAGAGACAGTATGATGGGGCAGAAGGAGTGAGGGAAGCCTGAGAGGCTGAGGGATGCACTGAAAGCAGGAGGAACTTACTCTTATGACTGTGGTCTTTCGAGGAGAGGTGAGGTTCCAGCGAGACATGGGAGAGAGGAGAGGAGGGAGAAATGGGATCAAATAAAAAACATTCAGCAAATTACCATCCCTCCCTTTGCTGCACCTCCACAAGGGTGCGCTCTGAACATCCAAGTTACCCACTTGGCAGCTTGCCCTGTTCGTTCATGAACTTCTTCTTCATGTGGTCAAAGTTGTGGCTTGGGTGGTGTGGATGGGCAGCGGGGCCTGAGGCTGCTTCATGCTCGTGCTGTGGCTCCCACTCAGGTTCCTCGGGTTCCTCCCACTCGGGTTCTGGCCCTGCTGCCCGGAGAACCCTGGGGAGGGCCTTCAAAGTGGCCAATGGCATTGCTGCTCAGCCTCGGAAGGACAAAATGAGAACAGTGAGACACCAATACCAGCATCAACATCACTGAAATAGAGGACTGGGCAGGATGGAATTCTAAATCCCGTCCCCGCCCACTTCTGCAAAATTCTGTCCTACTCCAACTCGCAAGATTTCATCTCGTTGCCGCCTGCTCCTCCAAGACACTGTTCCACTCCCATCAAATGCTGCTCTGCTTCCAACTGCTCCAGTGCGATTCTGTACACTGGCAGTTTTATTGTGGGGACACACAATAAAACAGTGTTGTTTTGTAAAATAAAAATACCATCAAAATGCTACATACCACGGTATATATATTTGAATTTCTTCAAATGATACACCTGTTTCATTAGAAAAATTAGGATTACGTTAAAACCACAGCCTCAAAATAAGAACAAGCTTTAAAAAACACAACTCAATGAAATTATAAGTGACTTAATAAAAAAAAGACCGAAGTGACTTATCACAAGCGGACTTGGCAGCACTGAGAGGAACACAAAATGCTAACATCCTTCTGAAAGTTCCAGAATAGGCTGGCTGGGTGAAAATCAAATTAGGCATAGGAGCCTATTTTTCTTTAATTTGGTTATATTTTTAACGTAACTTTCTGTTCGCTCACTAACATTACTAATAGTTTAAAATGAAAAAATAACTGAGCAATGCCTATTTATTTAAATTCTTTCTGTGGAGCTTATTGAATTCTATTGTTCCATTTCCGCAGGCATATCATTCACTTCCCACCTGCTCCTGCATTCAAAAATGAAAATTTGTCCTGTTCAGCACTTTATCACGGCGGGTCCTGTGGAATTGCAGACCGCTACGTGAGACTGGTGAGATGAGATCTCTTCACAAAGAGTGTGAACTCTCCCAGGATGTCTACGAGTCACATGATACAATACAGACTCATCATCCAATGGCTGTGTGGCTTCAGCACTTCTCTGTCCCTCTCCCTGTGTTTCACCTATAATCCATTTTTAACGTTACACATTGTAACAGGAAATCTGTTACAAAAGCAGATCATGACTACAGAGAGCTTTGGAGACACACTTTACACAATATGCAGGAACCAACGAATCAGCACGAAATATGCAGCACATACTTCAGCTGTGTGTGCATTTGTGCTGACTCCTGTGACCGGTATGGAATCCCCTGCAGCGCGTCTCCATGCTCTGGGACTTGGAATACACCTCCACTGCCCAGTGAACCATATGGGATCCCCTGCAGCCTGTGTCTGAGCCCTGGGACCTTGAATACACCCCCTCCCCCGGTGCCCTGTGACCCATATGGGATCCCCTGCAGTCTGTCACTGTGGCCTGGGACCCAAGATACACCCCAACTACCCCAGCAGCCAGTGACCCACGCAGGAAAATCCACACAGTGCATCCAACATGACCATAATCCTGTGACAACCTACCCCCCCCCCCCCACCAGGAACTAACAAGATTAAATGCAGTCGTTAATCCAGAAATCCCAAAGCTTAAGCAAAACTGAGGATTGCTTGTTCTGTCCCCTGGTCACAGTGGCACACAGACATGCTGAGTGACACTCAGTGGACCTAAGTGGGAGCAGAAAGCCCTCAAAGCACAGCAGCACATTTTGCATTTATTGCATTCATGGGCTCAACGTTTGGTGAAACCACAAGATCAGGAAACCATGCAATAAGTGAAATGTAGGATCACTGCAGGATAATGAGGAATGACTGACATGCAGGATGTGTGACACATGCAGGATGACTGACATGCAGGATGTGTGACACATGCAGGATGACTGACATACAGGATGTGTGACACATGCAGGATGACTGACATGCAGGATGTGTGACACATGCAGGATGACTGACATGCAGGATGTGTGACATGCAGGATGACTGACATGCAGGATAAAAAAGTTACAAACTCAGAAAACATCAATGAACGAAGTTAAAAAAAAACATTAAAAAATGCTCTGTGTTACTCATGATAATTGCAATCTGGTGGGAAGAATCAGATTTAGATGGCATGACAAGAAAAGTATTTGCTACAATATACTGGGGCTGCATGATATTGAAAAAATAAATTTTGCTATGTGATTTTGTTGTTAGAAATATTGGGATATTTTTAATGCAAAAAGGAGTTCAAATTAAATTCTCACAAATCTCTCCAGAAGTATAAATGTTAAATAGCAAGGACAAAAATGATTATGAATCAGAAAGCGTGTACAGAGCTCACGCGAAAGCAGCGGTGGAAAATTAACTGATTTTTTAAAAATTATACTAAATCTTGAAAAGGAATAGGGCTAACCATTAAGATTGCAAAGATTGCTCTGTCTCAGATATTCTGCAGAATTATTTCCTCTAAGTTGAGCAGTTAAAAGGCTCCGTTTTAAGACAGATGTCAGCACTTCTTGGCACAATGTTCACTAGACTTCCCACACGTTACAGATATATCAGTCCCTGCTATAAGCAGGAAACACAAGTGTTTGAGAATTCATCCTAATCACCTCCCTTGTGATAGGCAGCTAAACACAGGATTTAGTTTAAATTCAGTTTTACGAAGAGTACAAATGCCGTCAGAGGACTACGACATGAAAGATGACTTACCAAGTAAAAATCAACTTCCTCTTTGTCAGTGGTTTGGGAACAGCCCTGTCTCACTAACAACATTGGCAGCGGCTCACTCCCTTACTAACCCTAATCCCCTTGCCAAATACACTGGGCCTTAAACTCCTCTCTCTCCAAAGCTCATTCAAGTCACTAAACCAGCATTTGACTTAATCTCTCTCCTGCTGTCAGGCTACAGCACATTCTACTTATACCAAATTGAAAAAGGTTAATCCCACCCTCTCAACCATTTCCCTGGTAATGAGTCAGAGAAAGTGAGGAATGCACATCTCCCTCCATTTTACTAATCAATTTACCACCCAGCTTTGTTTTACAACACTCACTCTCCTAGTGAACCCATTTGCACTTGGTGTACAGGTTGAGTGGAAGCAGCTACAAACCCTTCAGCTTCACAGCCTCAGGGATACCCAGCTCATATATACCTGCTCCCCTCCAGCTGCCAGCACACCTTCACCAGCTATTCAAAAGGTGGAGTCCTGGGGGGGGGGGGGGGGCATCAGCAAAAACTATATAATGCTAGGGCCGCTTGTCTTCCAAAGCCACCTGAAATTAAGCATGAGGTTCATCATGAACCCACAGCTCCAATAGCAGACACAGACAAGTCATAGGAGACATTTTTATTAGATTCAGCTGAAGCCTTATTGATCACCTCAAAAGACACCTTCAGTACTGAACAGCACCACACCTGACAAACTTCCACAAGCCAACTTTAACAGAAACAGCACAAGAGGCATTGCAGGGTGTCGGGGGGTACACACCCCAGGGAGGCCTTAGCTGCTATGCTTAAGGGTGTGCTTGTCAAACAGGAACTCTGCCAGCCTGTTATTCGCAGCATCCATCTTGGACAGGTTGGTGATGTAATCACCCATCCTCTTGATGGTCTTCACCTTCTCATTCAGGCAGTGAGTCTCCAGGAAGTCACACAGCTGGCAGGCGAGAGAGCTCATTAGCCGACAATGAACTTGCAGCATCCCCAGCAGGAGCACCGTCACACTGCAACTCACATGCGGGTCAGTATTCTCAGTGGCCATCTTGTGCAGCTCCAGCAGGGACTGATTGACGTTTTTCTCCAACTGCAGGGCACACTGCATCGCCTCAAGCCCCAAGCCCCACTCATCCCGCTCTGGCTTCTGCGGGCAAGGAACACGCAGGCTCAGAACCACACACAGCAGCCACCCTAACCCAACAGGTGAGGCAGAGCCCACCCACCTTGACGTCCTGCAGAAAGTTGCGGCCACCCCTCATGTTCTGAAAGGCCATCAGATGCTCTACGTGCTCATGCTCTTCCTCTCCCCTTTCTTTGAAGAAGTGGGAGAAACCAGGGAGAGCAACATCATCCCGAGAAAAATAATGGGCCTGGAGAAGCGAGGAGGTAAGTTTACACCATAGACGACAACCCAGCCACCTGGAGCGGACACGCCATCGCTCCAACATGTACAGAACTAAATAAGAAAATACGACGAAAAACGCTGACGGTTACAGCGAAAAACGCAGCTAAGCAGGGTACTGCAAAATGCATCCTACTATCAAAAAGTCTCACCATGGATATGTATGTGTAGGAAGCAAAGAGCTGCATGTTCACCATGCGGTTAATGGCAGCTTCACAATCGCGGTGGTAGTTTTGGCGGATCTGGGAGGACTCCATCACTGCTACTCGCTTACCAATAAGACAAACACACCAATCACTGCTGACACATGAACCCCTTTTGAAACGGAAGGCTTTTACCTCCTTAAATACTGCTGTTTACAGCAACGTCACGCGCTCCGAGTAGAGAGTAACGGCCAATCGGGACGATGATTGGACGAGAAGTGGGCGGGACGCAACAGAGGCTGTCCGTTGTACGCGGGTGGCGGAAAAAATAAACGAACATGTTTATGCATCCTTTTTCAATAAACAATTGGTGCTCGGTGCGAATTGCCTTAAAGTAAAGTATTTAGTAAATATATCAGATATTGCTCACTGAATGCAATTATAGGGCATAAAAATAGAGCAATTATCAAGCAGCAGTGCTTGTGAATTAACTTGGTAGCCTGCTAGTGGCGTTCTAGCTATTTTCAACAGGCACGATCAGGCAGTAGCATCTTGTGGTTTGTCAAATATTAATAAACCAGCGTGGCTAATTTTGTTCCTAAGGACAAAATCAATTTCTACCAGCTAAACGTTGACGTAAATGTAGCCTGTGTAAAAGGGAAAACCGCCTGGTGCATATTTGGTGCGTCACTGGCGCTAGCCCCGTCTTTGATATATATTCTGAAAAACAGTTTCTTATTTGAGTTTTCCCTTGTTTGGCACCCTACTGTAAGTCAAAGCGGGAAATCCACGCATTATGATAATTTAAGTAACGTTGGTGTGCTTCCTTGCACGTGCAAACGCAGTCGCTAAATCTGCGGGAAACACTGGATATAAATTAAAGTTATAAAATTCAGGGACCGAAACCACGATACAAATGTTCACGATCTTGATCTGGGGTGCCTTCTTAACGCCACGTCGTTCGTCAGTTCTACCTTAAGTAGTCTTATCCCTCCGACGTTTGTAAAACGCTAAAAGCCATCGGGAATCGCACCCTTGGACAAAGCGTGAAATCCCAACCTGCCGTTGCAGGTGTAGCCTGCTGAGCTCTCATTACGTTCCTGATGTTACAAAAGTTTATTTTTCATTTTACTATTAACACTATAACAAATGTAAATCACAAAATTATTATTCTGTTTAAAATAAGGCAAGCTGCATATTTTGTAAATATTACATTTTACCTATTTGTCATTTACCCTTACTATATTACCTGTACAGTATTTTGTATTTTCAAATTCCAAATTACTTGTATTTTAATTAAATACACTTTCTCACACCAGTATTTAGTATTTCATTTTGTTACATTTTATGAGCAAGTATTAGTAAATTGTGACAAGATTGATGTATTTTTCCCACCTCTGGCTGTAGCCTGTTCCTGAAAGCACAGGGCGCAAAGCCGGGGTGCAGCCTCGGCAGAATGTGGAGTTTGCGGGGATCTCATGCACTTAAAGTAAAAATTGTAGTATTATAACAGACTCAAATGTTTGCTTACACATCCAGTCTGACACACTGCGCTCACTTAAAAGTCACAGAAATCACTGGGGTAATGTGATCACTTTACTAAAATTGAATGTATTATTATGTATTATTTTTATTATTATTGTTGATATAGAATGCATAGAATACTCTTTAAGCGATTGTGCATAGAAAAAGGGTGATTTATGTATAGTCACATGCATGAAGTACAAGATGTATGAAATTCTTACTTTCCTGTAATGCATAAAAAAGTCTTGTACCTTCTGAAAGGCAAGGTCCTAGATTATGGACAGGCAAAATATGGTCAAGTTCTATACCATGCATTTTGAATTCAATGGTTTTATGTACATTTGGTTATATAAGCCAAATTTGACGACATATCTCAGAATGTTATTTTCCTATTGACGTGTCGACAAAGAAACTGGAAACACACACACACACACACACACACACACACACTGAAAAGCAGCTATACAATTACTCAGCTTGCCTTTATTTGCACAGAGCTGAGAATGTATAAATAAATACTATGGGCCATTCCTC
>JAODJX010000048.1:4912812-4926621 GCA_026776945.1 Isichthys henryi | reverse complement strand
TGTTTTAATTTGTTGAAAGCCAATTCCTTAAAACGAGGGTATTTTCAATTATTATGTGCACTTTTAATGGTTGTCCGGCTATGTAAACTATGGTAGTACCACAGCTACCATGAAGTGCTATGGATAAACCATGGTAGTACTATGGGCAGTACCAAAGTACCATGAAGTACCATAGTAAAACTATGGTTACTGCATAAAAACCATAGGAAACAATAGTGAATTTTCATAAGGGACGTTTTCAAGAAGTTTCACAGTTATTAAGCTGAGCATGATTACAGAACGTGCAATAAGTTAGAAACAGCACTCCATACTATACCCATTCACTCTGGATAAATTTGAACTCCCATTGGGACACCCCATAGCTATTCATTCAGATATTAAGCCTCTGAATGAATGCTCTGATCAAAGCAACCCTGAATTTAATCCCTAAAGGAATTCAATCGAGGTAAGAGGCAAGTAGCCAAGCTTCTGCGTATCTCTCTGTGGGGTAAAAACTCACGCAGTGAAACAATATGCTCCAAACATATATAGTGTCTGACCCACGAGTGCTTTTTAATTTTTTTTCTGTTCGGAGCTGTATGAGATTTCAAATTTCATGTTTATGAATGATGAATTGGTTCTTGTCTGCTGGCCTCGCAACGTCTTCCTATAAACTCTCTTCGGGAAAAACTAACAAGACATTCATACAGCCTGTCAAACTACAGCATGAGGTTGGCTGATGCTTTACAAATAATTGGAAAAATTGAGTGACAGGGTACAACACCAACAACACAGCAGGCCAGGTGAATATGACCAGCCCTTAGGGGATTTTTTGGGGGAGTTTACATCGGAACGATTAATACGTTACATCGTGGGGAACTCAGAGGCCTAAAAGTTACTGCTACCAGCTCAACATCAAGAAAGTTTTAGAGTTCCATCCCCCTAACCCTCATTTTCCCATCGGATTTGTGTTTTCATTGCGTGATATTAGTGAATGTGAGGTTTTTCAGGAACGCATCAGTTGTAGTAGGACTGACTGACAGTCATCATCAACTACTACAACCTTTCAAATGACAGAAATTTATTATGTAAGTGAAATTACTGCATCGCTTTTATGATTCATTTAATTATTATATTGCTAAGGGTAATGTCGGAATTAAACAACCCTCTCTTGACCGTTGGTAACAGTCAAGCTATAAGAACACTTAATGACCTTTAAGACTATGGGATGTCGGTTTCTACAGGAGACGTGTCAGCAACCCCTGTGAAAAAGAAGAACAAGAGGCATAGAAAAATTCACACACCCCCAGTTTCTGCCTCAGAATAACTTATATGGCTTTTAAAAGATACCTCTTGTGGTCAGTGGATAGATTACAGTGATTAGATTTCATTGATTACAGTGCCTGAAAAAAAATGGCTTCTAATGCCAAAAATTTTATTGAAAAAACAATATCAGTGTCACGGTTTTTCTTATTTTTAATGACATGTTTATTTATCTATCTACATTTATCTGACAACTATAACACTCTTTAAATAGTTCTGAGGAACATACATAAAAAAAAAAATAAAAAATTAGCAGCATTAACACAGGTAATGCACTCTGAATATTTCTTAATGGACTTGGATGCTAGAGTATCGTTTTTCCATAAACCGTCTGAGTACAACCCCAAAGTCTCTTGAAATGACAGTCCCTTGAAGCGGTGCCAGAGGGAAACAGCAGCGTGTGCCCTGTCTATGGCAGAAAGTCGTCTTGAACTTGATGCATATTATACCGTATTTCGGTCTTGTGCCTCCCTAAAGACTACATATAACTTTTAGGGAAGCAAGGAAAGTCGGGTGGATAACCGTAAGAATCATAAACGAATGCTTCCCCCTCTTCAGGCTCCAGGGAGGGTAACAGATCACTAGGCCACACGCCCCCAAAAACACCTCCCGAAGAGGGGCTGTAATAGGCATTCCAGATACAATGTGATACGATATGATATAACTTTATTGTCAGTCATAAACTGAAATTCTTACATCCCTGAGTGACATAACTATTACACATAACTAAAGAGAAAAGAAACTCAAATGTGACAACCCCACAAATTCAAATCCCCATAACATGTTCATGAATTAAAGTCCACCAAAACCTGAACCATAAATCCAGACAGGTGAGAGGGTACTTCCACCCAACTCGTCATCTTGGTAGAGACTGAGAGCAAAGAGCAAGTAACTGTTTTTTCAAAATCCTCACAGTTAGTGCATAGCGCGGAAGCCAGAAAAAGGTCGTAAAACTCTCTGACTGACTGGCGCTTGGTGAAAACGGATATCTCCGATACCGCACTCTCATCGACAGACGACAATAATAATGTGTCATTGAGAAAATCTGTAGCAGAGGCCATGATGACAGTATGAGGAGAGTATGAAAAACTATCCACTTCATATAGTCGGTGGTGGTGGGTGTGGCGATCATTACATTTAAAATTTTTTCAGTTCCTGTATCTCCTTACAGGCCTGAGGAAGTAAGGTTCCTTTTCTTCAAATATCTGTGGCCGAATCAGATATGGCGTATGCATTCCAGAACACATGCAGTTTGGGTGCTGGGGCACACTGCCCATCCTCTTCAAGATCATAGGAAAATGCAGCGGAAATGCGTTTTTTGGGATTAAGTTCATTTTCATCGCAAAGAGGGACTTTGCAATTAATCGCAATTCATCTGATCACTCTTCATAACATTCTGATGTGCGTGAAAATGGCCTTCATAAACACTAAGGCAGCAGACTTTGTGAAAATCAATACTTCTGTCATTCTCAAAACTTTTGGCCAGGGCTGTATGTGAGCTTTCTCTCAACAGCTTTGGCCTTCTCATACGATTGCAGGAAGTATGCCTTACTGCACACACCAGGCAAGTAGAATAAAGGCATTTCTAACGTCTTATATAAATGACAATATACACTGTTAATTACTTTCTCGTAGGTTTTAGCTTGCGTGTTGATAGTAGTTCTAAATGCTCTCAGAATCCCAAACGTTCTTGTTTCCACTTTATTCCATCGCTACATTCTTTTTACTGTCAATTTGTAAAACAGACACCTGACCTATACGACAAAGCCAGGGTCAGCGTTTATGCTTCCTCCAAAGCCAAAGCAGTCACGTGGTTACGGGGTCCCAACGAAGCTTCAGACATCATGATCACGTGTTTATGTCAAGAACGAACCCAGCTTCGGACACTCATTTGTCATAGTGTGGTTCATTTTTTTGTGACACAGCTTTGGAGCTTCAGTATCAAACCTAGCATCAGTAGTTTTAAGGTAGCAAAATACTTTATTAAATGGGTTATTTTGTATTAGTATAGTATATGAATAAGTTTTAAAGATTAATTAAAACACTAAGTTAGATGGGTTATTTCAAATTTGTATAAAATATACTTTAAATATGTGTAAAATATTGTTAAGGTGTCATTTTAAATTGGTGTAATACGCTTATTGAAATAGAACATTTAGCTAACGAGTGTTAATGAAGAGTTATAACACTAACTTAAATGTGTACGAGTCTGTTAAAAATGCTTGGTCAGAGTTATGCTGCGTCCATTTGAACTCCTAATTATATTGAGAGGCTATTGGTTCAACATTTTGAGTTGATGGCGACTTTTGCACACGGGCGTAAATTACGGGGAGTTGTAACCGCCCCTAATAATCATGTCTCTCCCTAAATGGGTGGGGACCTCAACCCCCCACAATGTTCAAACCAAACTTATGCCCTTACTCTTGCAAACCCCTTGGTTTTCCAGATCACGCTGACTTGAAGTCACTGGTTGTGTGTCCATTCATGGCACACATTGTACAATAAATGATCTATATGTGCATGTCTGTAATTACAATGTAATTATTAATGTGCAATGGAGTACACAAATGAGTATGTAATAACAAACGGAATGAGACAGACACCTAGTGTGCTTTGAGAAGTAGACTATGCATACACCTAGATTTTCAGATTATGTAATTCCATCCATCCATCCATTTTCCAAACCGCTTATCCCGGAAACAATGGGCACGAGGCAGGGAACAACCCAGGATGGGGGGCCAGCCCATCACAGGGCAATTATGTAATTTCATTCGATATTTTTTCAGCTGTAATATATTTTAACAGAAGCAAGCCAGATGGTTTTTAACCACAGATTGTTCATGTCCAGTACACAGGCAGCCATGCACACTGACCATTCCTGCTCTGCAAGCCTGTAAGTCTGTAGTTAAAAACCGCCTGGCTTGCTTTTGTTAGAAAGATATTACAGCCGGAAAACCTAATATTGAATATGAGATACGAGCTGTGAAACAATGTGATCGGTTTAGCTTCTCATATCTTCTACTTAGAATCTCATAATTTCAATTCAGTAAACCACCACTTCCGGTGATGATCCAAGGAATTGTTGAGGCCATTTTGTGCAAGTTAAGGGGTCGATTCCCACGTGCACCAAATTTTGTCTGGAAACTACCTAGTACCTTGCCTTTCAGAAGGTATAAGACTTTTTCATGCATTACGGGAAAGTTAGAATTTCATTGTATTTAAGTACATTGTTTATGCATTATGGGAAAATGCTGAGAAATGGCCTGTCAAACAACTCATAGCTAAAAACACAGGAAGTTGACCAAATTTGGTCTGTCAAACCACAATATCAAAGAGAATTTATTAAAGTCGTGCCATAGCCATGACACAGTGAGTGATTGTGCACAGTAGAGCAGGGCAGGTGTCGCACTCTGGCCAGAGAACCGGGACATAGTGACAAAGGAGGATGTCATGGCAGGACGAGGGCCCAGCAGTTGATGTTCATCATGGCTCCATGTGACAGCCAACTTGCACTCCCCAAGACCGCACCCCCTGAAATGCTACACTTTCCCCAACAATAACTCATCCCGGAGCATCACAGACAAAAGTTAGTGACTGGTTCTCTGGGTTAGCGAGACCCTATGTTAGTACCTTAATACATGGCAGCTTGAAGAAGATATGAATTATAGGCGTCCATGCTGGGACCACCCTCCTATGCTGTGGGGATCCACACACTTTTCCAGCGCAAGGCATGTGCCCACACCTCCTCCAGGAGCGTGGGGTCAGGGGAAGTCCAGTCTCTCGCAACTCTGACGCTTGCCTCCATCTCCTTGTCCTCGCCATTCAGCCACAACCTCTTCAGAGGACCAGAACAGGTATACTGAAGGTACTGGCGCCCCTAGTGGCCATGAGGGGTAAAAGAAAGAAATGTTATTTATTAATATGATAAAACCTGTCACACAGCGCAGAAAGAGTAGGATGGAACAGTGCTCACCTCCTGATTACCCCAGTACCATATAGCCTGTATCACATTATGATTGGCCAAGGCCTGGGTCAAATGGTCTCGGCGGCCAGTCAGAATACTGGCCACACCCCCTGGAATGTCAGAAGACTGCAGGATCTAGAATCCAGGGAACAGCATTAGGTTCTGTTATGTTGTTGTTCCCCCCAACCATAAACATATGCAGTGAGATTATGTGAGCAGACCTGTATAAATTCCAAGGCAGGAAGAGGGTACTTTTCACTTGGTACCATGACCACTGCGTTGCCAGCAGCGACAGCAGCCCCAAGCAAAGAGACCAATGAGAGAAGAGGCCTTGAGTCAGGGAGCACCACACCCACCACTCCTATTGGCTCTGGCAAAGACAGGGCAGAGCCAGACTGGAGAAGCGACTGAGGGAGACATTGCAGTGTATACATTACATATATGTAAGTGCAGCATAGAGATTTAATCACTGCGGGCAGTTTCCAGTGTCTGACCTGCACACCACCCCGTTCCTTGTCACAGAGAGCCGCACAATCACAGAGTCGGGCGACACTGAGATCCACCTCCTTCTCTGCATCCTCCAATGGGAGACCAGTCTGAATACTGAGTGACTTGGCCATATCCTGCCTCTTTGCATCCAAGCTTTCAGAAAGACGGTAGAGTGACTGAGAACGGGAGGCGGGGCCTTTCTTCATCCAGCTAGGGGAGGTGGGACAGAGAGGTAGCAGGGCGTGGCCCCGGTCAGCGACAGCTGGGAGGTGTGGCTTACAAACAGACACACTGACGTGACGCTCTTTACCCTGACTGGACCTTCAAAGCAGCCTCCACTGCATCACACACATCTTTACAGCCACTGTCAGGACAGTAAGCCAGCACTTCTCCACCCGCTGTCCGAACGGCCACACTGCTGCTGGAGTCAGACCTGCACAGTCGACCCCCGACAAGCTGGAGGAAGGAGCGAGGGACCCTACAAACAGGCCAAGAAAATCAGAGAGCAATTACACACACACACACACACACACACACACACACACACACACACAGAGAGAGAGAGATTTAGTTAAAAAGAGAAGCACAGTTGTTACAGAGGGAGAGGGACAGTGAGCTGATACACACCCTGACACAGAGGAACAGAGACAGAGGCCCCGTTCACACCTGACATAAACATGCATGTCCACGTGCTTCTCGACTGACCGCTCGTAATCGGATCTCACTCTCGCACTTAATTTAAATAAGCATGTAACTGACTTCCGTATGCAGAATCTGCCGAACAATGAAAAGCTATTGTCGCGTTCCAGGGTAACCACACCACCTAAGATGTTTAAATGAAGCAGTCAATTCCTGACCGGGAGTTCAAGCCCCCAGACAGCCCAATATAAAACTACATACACAATCACAGTATTATTATTATACGTTTCTATTAACAAATCCATTATCTAGGCTACTGAACGCACATGCTTACCTACACGCTTTAAGTTTGTGTTCATGTAATTTTTATTGCCACATTTCAGCAATATTAATAAACTGTGGAATAGCTTTTAGAAAAATAAGGAACTCAAAGTGTTGCAACAAATATGTGATTTGTGCAAATTTCAAAACATATTTAATGAATCACTTTTTACATCAATCTATTTTCCTGAAATTGTGCAGAACATTAGTGATGTGCACTTTGACAATGAATGGATCACAACAGTTTAATATTAAACCAACTTCCCAGTAGATTCATTGTATGTACATGTACTGTAGATTCAATGTATGTGTGTACTTCCCCCCACACGAGGACGTCAGCTGAGCAGGCGGTCCTTCAATGCGGCCCGGGAACCATTCGCGTTCACACTGCTATAAGAATGTGGCCCTATGCGTTCCAGACCACCTCTGAATGTGAATTGAGTGATCAGATCTCCATGCGGTTTCAATGCGTTTTGAGTGCATTCACACCTGTATTTAGCGCTGTCCTCTTGTGATCAGATCACTTTGGATGCATGTTAACACCAGGTGTGAACAAGGCCGGAGAGAAGTCATACACTCAATACTCACTTTTGCTCTGATTTGTGCTCCGCTGGGGCAGACAGCCCTGACACAGTGGAGCCGAACGTGGTGTAATCCATAGGGAGAGGAGAAGACGCAGGGAGGCGGCAGGAGGTACTGGGGCGCAGGAACTGGAACAGTCCCTACGAGTGGGTGGGAATGAGGTAGGGGTGAGACTGAGACTGAAGGTGTGCAGTCTGACACACAGACAGGAGGCCACCTCACCTCTCTGCCCCCGTCGGTACAGTTCCCACTCTCCTTTGCTCCCGAGACGGGGAGCGATGGATCCAGGACGGAGTGGGAATTTAGCCACACGGAGCCCATGGATAGACTGGGAGACAGACAGGGAAGCCAGAGAAAAAACATAAGAGGTACACAGGTACGGAGACAGAGTGAGGCAGGCGGGAGTCAGGTAAGGGGACAGTATGGGGACAGTGTCTCACCCTCTGGCAGCCTCTAAAGCGAGAGTCAGATCCTCTGTCCACAGAGAGCCAGCTTGTCCGTGTGGCGAGTGGTTTCCTGGAAAAGGAAACATTCCATTGATGATTAATCACTCGCATCTGGGACATTTGATTGGCTCACAGGACCACACACACACATACCAACAGTGACACCCTCGTCAGCGGTCCTGAAGCACAGGGCAGGCAAGACGGGCCCTGGGGGTGGTGACACAGCAGAGGGACAGGAGGGAGCAAGCCCCCAGAGCACGGTGGGGGGGTAGGCGGCTGAGGAGCTCGGGGGAAGACATGGCTGAATCACCTGTGCAGAAACACACATACCTCTGAACACTTCCAAGAACCACAACGACCTTAGAAGACGAATGTGGACAGTTTCAGCATTAAAATGTTACCTTTATAAGCACATATGCTGCATCACTTATATGTTGGAACACAGTATTAAACCCCAAAGGACTGCCAATAACCACAGCAAAAAAGCACCTATCCCATCTGCACACTGTTTGACTCACTGTGGCCCCCTGCTGTTGTGCCTCCTGCACTGCCGTATCCACAATGGCTCGATCAGATTCAGACAGAAGGGGAACACACTTGATCTCTGCCATTCGAATCTTCAGTCGAGCAGCAACGATGTCCCAGACTGACTCCTGCACACAGAGCACCCATCGCCACTGGAGGAGAGAGAGTGCGGTGCGGAGGGAGAGGAAAAATTGCATCAGCGTATGGGCTAAAGGCCCTTACCCTTATAGCAGGAAAGTAAACAGGATGGGTCATGCTGTTGTACCTTTCGGCTGCCTTAGTGACATTCTCTATGCACACAGAGACAGACATACAGAGCACAAATATGCAAACACAGAGGCGCACACAGAGACGCAGAGAAACAGACAAGCGCACACAGTGATAATGCACAAGCGCACAGAGATGTAGAGACACAGACACAGAGATGCACGTACACAGATGGAGTCCCTGGAACATGTCAGCAATTTAGCCCGTTGTCTTTCTACCATGGCTGCCAGCCACAGGGCTCCCCCAGGCTGGATGGAGGTTTGTCATCTGCTGAACAAATACTCACATCCCTCTTCTTTTTGAAGGCTGCTTCTATCACGCCATCCACAGCACTGTCTATATCTGCAGACTCAAAAATGACGAAGGGACAGACAGCACTGGAGGAAAGGGAAAGCCAGACAGGGACACCAGCACCGGCCATCTTCTGGCTCAGAGCCCGTCCTTCCTGGGGGGGGGGCAGATTCAGTATATGGCACATTAGCACTGACTTTGCAAACACAGAAGCAATTAGCAGAAAGCAGTGGTCATCAATCCTGCTGTGCACATGCTGCAAGAGCTGTTAGGATTGTTCAAGCAATTCCCACCACACTGACAAGGCTATCATTATACAGGATGATAGAATGTCATAATATTACTGACCAGCAGAGGTCAGACTGACTAATAAGGCACTGACTAATGGTGAATGCACATTGTGTAAATATATATATATAAACCACAAAACTAACTACTAAGCAACAAAACCTTACCTTTTCATTCCCACTGTATGTGACACAGCTGATGTGCTGATTCTGAGCAACTGTGACTCCCAGTGACAGGGTCGGGCCCATTATCACATTAACAGCTCCGGCAGGAAGTCCCGCCTCTCCACCGAGGCTGGCCAACAGGAGAGCGGGAAGAGCCGATGCAGTGCCAGGTTTCAAAATAACCGTGTTGCCTTAAACACAGAAACCATGTGACCATGGCATCATCATGACATCATTTTAAAGTGTTTTAATACATGTTGAGAGGGAGTCGAGAAGCTGCCAGCATGGGGGGAGGAGCTTTGAGAAGGACCTGATCACTGTGCTCCAATTGTAACACTCACCCATTGATAAGGCGGCCATGGCCTTCTGCAGGAGCGAGTAGGAGGAGGCATCGTCAGACAGCAGCAATGCCACCACACCCACAGGACTCCAGCCAGGAAGCTGAGCATCTCTCAGCTGGGCCCAGCTGGCGTAATACTGCAGCAGCCTGACTAGTGCAGCTGCTGGGCTGGGCGACTGGCTCAGCTCACAGAGCTCTGCAAGGCACTGGGCATGTCTCTGCAGGGCAGCCGCCCACCTGAGGGGGCGGAGCAGAGAAGAACCAATCAGACGGGTCAACACTGCATGGAGCACCACCATGCTACTGGCCCAGCCTGCTTCAGGGCCAAATGGGATTTTCACAGATCGGCAGGTTTCTATGCACAATATGTGGCCTGAATTTGGAAAGGAAACTATATATATTTCTGTCGATGTATTTGACTGTGCCAGAGGTTGGGATAACAAAAGGTCACATTTCTGTGGATGTTAACCACCCTTTAGTAATACACACACAACCTTGGCTCAGGGATAAATACAGTGACCAGGCCAGTGCCAGCTGAAAGCAGACATACTGCAGGGAGTCGGTGCCGTAAACAACCTCATACGTCACTGGAGCTGATTTTATTTGCTACAAATGATACAGAGTATTTATTTTAGTAAGACTTAACCAACTGGAACCAAAAGACAGTATGTTCTTTTATCATATATAAATTATACACTGAATTCAGAAAAGAATTGAGAATGAGCCCTGAATTGTGATTGTATTTTTTTATAATCACATTAACAAAGAATGTAATTGTTGCGAATTTTGAGAAACACTGCTGCAAAATCAGGCGTTTCCGCCGCAACAATTACAGACGATGCTCCGCAAAATCTTGCAGGGTCTGCTGAACACAAAAGCTGACATAAGCATGGAGCTGGTACTGTGTGCAAGGAGGGGCTGGCCAGATTCCATCCTGCTCTTTCGCCCCCATGTAATCGGGTACCTCCTCAGAATACGAGCTCGCTGAGGGCCAGTCAGGCTGGACCAAGTGGGGAATGCGGCTTTGGCAGCAGAAATGCACAGGGATACGTCATCGTCAGAGGCACACAGGACACTGCACACGCTGCCACCTGCGGGAGGAGATGGGGCCACACAGGTCAAGCTGCCAAGCCCCCAGCTCCCAGGAGCATAAACAGCAGGTACCTGAAGCATCCGTCAACACACTGGCCTGTCTGCCAGCCGGCCGAAAAAAGTCTCCATTGATGAAAAAACCCAGCGAACGGGAGTGAACATCCAGCCAGGCCTGAAATGGACAGAACAGACACCTGCGTGGTTAGGCTGTGGCACCATCCTATTAGCTATGTCACCACCCCTCCTATTAACCAATAGGAACAGTGGGCATTGCAAACAACCCCAGCAGCACAAAAATCATGATGGAGATAGGAGTCAAGCACGGAAAAACAACCCCCACACACAAGCTACGTTAGTCAGTCACGTGGCTGCCCCGGGGAATACAGTAAATGCACTCAGTAAACTTGCACACTCAGGAAAATGGAACAAAGTCCCCTCTGAAGCGCAAGGCCATCCGACGAGAGACACGACGCCTAATCCATGCGAATAAATGCGGCAAACGTGCACCAGAAAGGCCCGCTTACTCACCTGAGCAGCCGCGCTGCTAGGAGCGGAGGGTGCGTACTCCATGGATCGGAATACGTCAAAAACGGTCTTAGAGCTGCTGCCGGCCATATGGATGTGGTGAAATGTATTTAGCTCTGCAGTATTTTCCGCGAACTAACTCGCTTTGTCTTATTATACGGAAATAAATTACTTCAAATCAAACATCCAGATGAAACCCGATGCCAATAAATTGGTTTTATGCTGCTTATTGTTTTGTTTTGTTTTTTCAATTAAATTAATTGCTTGCAGTTGCAGATTTTGGCATCACGGGTTTTACGGAGCTAAATAATTCGCACGTAAAACTTTTATATTATTTTCTTTTTACCAGAAACCATGTTTTGATCGCTTCCCGTAAATCGGCAGCCAGCAACAACTTGTAGAGGAGACGTTAACACTGGTTTTTCCGTTTAATTCTTTACATGAGACCTCCCCACATATCAAAGTCCTCCAGTTCACGCTAAGCTATGCTAGGCTACAGATCGATTTCCGTACGGACGGTCCAAAGTGGAACACAGTCACGTGACTCTCCGAGTTGAAAGTGAAACTATTGGAAACGTTTGAGTATTTTGTTAGTGTTATATCGGGTGTTAATGGATCCTAATGAAAACCAAGTTGATGCGACTAAGAAAGTCGTTATGTTGAGCATAAAAGGGTGAGTGTGACTTTTCCTCTGTCAGTGTGTTTGTCGCGGTTGCTCTATGCGTCTTAAAAGCGGTTTCGCCGGCAGCATCGTTGAAGACCAGTTACCGGGACAGCCGGTCGACGAGACACTGGGCGGTCTGCTGACGGAATGCCACGAGGACGAGGAAGCCGTGAAGGAGGTGGTCTTGCAAATCAGAAGAGTTGCCAAAGGTTTGGAGAAGGACACACTTCTACAACAGTCAGTATTTAACAGCGTTTACTTATATGATAAAGACTGTATCATATAAACCAGTGGTTCTCAACCTTTTTCTTATCCAAGAACCCCATATGTCATGCCCCCCTACGCAGCTTATGTTATCGTTTCCCTTGTATGCTTTTCTGTAACAACAAAAATTTCCATGGTTTATTAATATAAACACTTTCTAATTTGGTAATGCTGCCAAACGGTGTATGATCTTTCGAACATGAGTCAAACAACCTGTTAGGCTAGCCTCGGACCCACACCACTGAAACACCCCCCACTCAGTCTCCCTCACCTGAATACTAACAGCTATGCCTTATTTTCATTCCAGTTTCTCCTAACTGCTGGTCCTACTTCAGCAGACTAGTTTCCTCTACAGGAGGAATGGCCAGCTTAAAGCATCTGAGTGGTCAGCAGCCCTGCATCTTCCTGAGTGTTTGAATCTCCTCCCGTGTGGCTCTGTGTGTCTTTTCCTGATTCAGTAATTGTCCTTCTCCCTCTCTTGGAATGAGTGTGTCTAGCTTTTCCCTTGTTGTCATGTCTGCCTGCCTGCCTGCCTTCCCCTGCACCTTCTTTACAGACCCCTGTTAGTCTCTTTGACTGCGTTCTTTCAATCAGTTTAATCAGTTTTGTTGTGTATACACCGGTGTTTCAGCAGCATTATCACAACATTACATTGCACATTACATTAGTCCTGGCCAAAGCCATGAGTGATCAAGCCAGAGGTGACAGTGCCAAGGAAAAACTCTCTGAAAGGAAGAAGCCTTGGTGGAACCAGACTTAAAGGAGGTGCCCATCTTCCAGGGGCTGGCAGAGGAAGTGAAATAAGATTGTCCAGATTTTTAGATTCGAGTTTCAATGCAGGGCAGGCAGGTGATGCCAGGCAGGTGCTGGTGTTGCTGCTGACGGGAGGATGAACAGTGGTAAAGCAGTAGGGCGTACAGAAGAGATGTTACAGGCAGAAAGGCGAGCTGGCCAGAAAGATGCTGCAGGAAGTGGAGATGTCGCAGGCAGCAGTCTAGGCGGAAAATGCTGAATTTTTGGGGGGATGTCTCCAGACAGCACAGTTAGCCAAAGTAGGGGAGACTAGAGGCAGTCCAAGGAGTTAGGTGCATGCAATACGTTAGCTCCGGCAGATATGGTTATGGCAGTATAAGTAGAAGGGAGAGGCAGGTGGGAATGCAGGCATGGGGAATCCCTGAAATGTCAGCATTCCAATTCCACAAGGGGGTGTGAAGCTAGAGACAGCACTGACAAGTTAGTTCATCCAAAAGCCAATGGCACCGATCCCCACTCAGCTCTACCCCTCACACTATAGGTCTGACTGGGAGTGAGCAGTTAGCTAGAGCTAGAGTCCCTGTAAGATAGATTGAAGTGTTTTTTTTAACATTGAGAGTGAGCCTGAATCTTGCATATCCGATGGAAGACGATTCCACAGCTGTGGAGCTCTGGAAGAGAAAGCTCTGCAACCCTCCATAGGTCATTCTACTCTAGATACCCGACTCTTACTTAGCGTATCAGTTTTCTGTTCACTCCGCATCTGAATGCCCTATTCCTGTGAGGCTGTGTCATAATGGCTGTAAAATCAGAAGCCGGACAACCATTAAAAGTGCACAAAATAATTGAAAATACCCTCATTTTAAGGAATTGGCTTTCAACAAATTAAAACT
>JAODJX010000048.1:4859385-4871170 GCA_026776945.1 Isichthys henryi | reverse complement strand
ATGGTTAGGGCAGGGTGGGGGTTAAGGTTGTCATAGTTAGCATTAGCATTTTTCCCATAGAAGTGAATGAGCGGGCCACATAAGGATAGGTATACCCTACATGTGCGTGCGTGTGTGTGTGTGTGTGGAGCCTCGCCTGGCAGTGCTCTCCCATTTGCTGTTACCACTGTCCCTTTGTTCTTAATCCAACTGAGCGCTTTGAAAAAGGAGGGAGTGTGAAGTCACAGACTTTACAGTAGAGCAAAAGTGTTATGAAGCACATCCCAGGTAAACCAATCAGGGAGGGCTGCTCCTGGGTCATGTGACAGGGCGTCTCTTTGGGAAGCTTGGTCTGTACATTGTGGCTGAAGGCAGTAACCTACAGGGCTGACTGCTCCCCAGAAGACCTTGATGTGCTCCAGTCTGACATGACACACAATCATTGTTGTCACAAGACCGTCAAAATGTCCAGCAGAACTCCAATGAAATATCCATCCATCCATCCATTCAACCCTCTCTCCAGCCACCTCCTCCAGAGAGAACCCAAGCCATGATCCAGTGAAACACTGTGACACTATGACTGTGACACTGTCACTGTGCAGCTGCACCCTGCTGCGTGGCCTGGCATCCCTCTGCTGGATTAGTGCTTAGGGGATGCAGAACTGCAGACTGAAGCGTCACTGATGTAAACGTGACACTCCCCCAGCAGGCCGACATCCAGCCTTCAAACAGCTGCTCCTTCTCCAAGACGACGTCCACCTCACTCTGTTTGATTTCTCATTCTTCCTCTTCTCCCATCTTCTGCTGCTGTATCTGTCATTGTTCAAGTCCTTCCTGCTTGCTACACTGCTGCATAATCGTCATCATCGATTCACATGTGCCCCCACCCAACCCCAAAAAAAACGTGCATCAACCCACCAGGACCCCCCACCAGGAGGCTCACTCCTCCACTGCTGCCAGCTGCTGTTGGACTTCACCACCTCCAGCATACAGTGTCAGTCACGAGAGAGAGTGTGCCTTGTCCTTGTGTTTTCTGCCTGACTCTCTTTGCCAGTGATCTTGTGGGAGCTGCATCCTGGTGCTGCTCACACTGGATCTGTGGTGTCATTGTAGCAGGACAGCTGCTGTATGGGAAATGATTCTTTTTATAACTAAGTTTGTGCAGTGAGCTGCTGTAGGCACGTGCAGAATACAGCCCACATATCTGCTGGTACACCTGCATAAAAGCTAACGGTACAGACGTAAATCTGCCTGCATTTTGAGAAGCGCAATCAGGGTGAAATTATGCATCAATTTTAAAAAAAAAAACATAATTTACTGATCAATGTGAAACTGAAAAAAAACACCAGGACTAGCTATCAGTACAACCCATATAGCCCGCATGTCTGAAAGAAATACATTTTAGTGGGGGGTGGATGGTCCACCATAGATTCTGCCAACCGTGGGGGTCTCCGAGCAAACCATGAGGGTGGTTCTGTTTTACTCCTTGGCTACATGCCTGATTGGTAGTGAACAAATTCCTGGGGGGGGGACCGTTATTTTAATATGTGGCTGAGTGCCTGGTGCGAGTCTACTGAACACACCTTGAATGTCCCCCAAAATCTGTTTTAATTTCAAGGTCCTCTAGTCCATTTTTGCAGTGGCACCTTCTCCAACATCTGCGTTCCCTCACTGGCAGTGAGGGGGGGGGGGATCAGTGGGGGATTTCGTAAGGAAAGGGAAGAGTGTGGGAAGGTAAAGGATGAAGAGAATGAGGAAGAGAAAGAGGAGAGGAAAAGACTCCAGAGAAATGAAGAGGCAGAATAGAGGGAGGTAGAGGAGAGACAGAGAGAAGGAGAGACTCAGTAATATAAGGAAACAGGGGAGCTGTAAGTGGCTGAATAGCGTGTGGGACTAGAGAGAGGGGCAGGGGAAGAGGCAGGCCTGCAATGCAGCAGCAGTGTGAGAGGGCAGCTGACACGCACTGATAGCGCCGACAGCACGTACAGGTGTGCACATCATCAGCACGCATCTGCAATGAGCGCTTCGTTACCAGCCAGTGTTCTGTACGGACTAGGAAAAACGATGATTCTGCCCATTATCCTTAGCACACAGTAGCATTGGGGAGCACTGCAGGGTCACCGGCTTGTGATGCAGCAGCCCTGCAGTGCTGTATGTCTTTGTGAAAATGCAGCGGCTCACTGTACTGAGAAATGCAGGGTACCTCATTGCAGAGCCCCCAGTACTGCAGATGCTGAAATGTACTTTTTCCTGGGAGTCCGTCAGCACATACCCATCTGAGCCCCCTACAGCCACAGACGTGGAGAGTGAATGCACCACGGTAAGTGGTAACAAGTGCACAGTGCCACCTGGAGGACTGGCACAGCATCACTGTAACCCACAATTCACAAGGAAGCACTAAGGACACTGAGCGTGAAGGTAATGTATTTAGAGAACAAGGGTGGTGAGGAAAGACAGAAAGGATGGAGAGTGTGATGACAGTGGACAGGAGTGAAGGTGCAACATGGCGGGCACATCCAGACTCTCCATCAATCATCATCCTATCCTACACCCAGCCATCTCTCCAACATAATTCCATCATCATTCCCAGTTGACCAGTCCTTACTGCCTCCATCTTCATGCACAGACGCTCATATATAGTGCTGCCCTAAATATAAGTACCAGCTGTGGATGTTATAGACTGTGTGTGACAAACAGAGCAGCTTCCAGGCCAAGGTGCCACACAGGTGACACAGATTCCAGCTGCAGAGGGACTGGCTCTGGTGACTCAGGCTATTTTAGTGCAGACACCTCATTGAGTAAAAGCCAGTCAGGGAATCAGGTGCTAACCATTCACACAATATGAACTTGTGCCAACTCAGTGCCAACTATTTTACACTGTGAAAAAGCACCTCTCAATGATTTCTACTCACTCGCTGTAGTAAGCGCTAATTTGGTGCATTTGTGGCATAAAGAGGACACAGTAGGTCCAGTCCAAGCATAGTGAAAACTGTGTGTTTGTGTGTGTAGGAGTCCTGCTTGGAGTCAACACCACCCAGCAGGATATCAATGCTCTTAGTCGTGGCAACTGTGTCACTCACAGAACCTTATAAAGATCTGCTCAGCAGCTGCTTCACTCACAGAATCTTAAAGATCTGTTCAGATATTGAGTCACTCACAGGCCCTTCTAAAGATCTGTTCAGCAGCTGAGTCATTCACAGAACCTTATACAGATCTGTTCGGCAGCAGAGTTGCTCACAGAACCTCATAAAGATCCCTTTGGCAGGTGCATCACTCACAGAACCTTTCAATTATCCATGCAGCAGTTGTGCCACTCACAGAGCTTTATAAAAATCTGGTCAGCAGTAGAATCACTCATAGATCTGTATAAGGATCCATGTAGCATGACAGGCACTCACAGAACCTCATAAAGATCTGTTCAGCAGCCACATCACTCACTGAAGTATATAAAGATTCATTTGGCATCTGAGTCATTCACCGAAGCTTATAAAGGACCATTCAGCACCTGTGTCACTCACATATCCTCAAAAAGAATGACTCAGTAGCTAAGTCACTCACAGAACCTTATAAAGAACCATTCAGCAGCAGTATCACTCACAGAACCGTACAAAGATCCATTCGGCATCAGACTAACTCATAAAACCTTATAAAGATCCACTCAGCAGCGACATCACTCACAAAAGCATTTAAAGATCCATTTGAATTCAGAGTCATTCACAGATGCTTTTTAAGAACCATTCGGCATGTATGTCACTCACATAACCTTATAAAAATCCATTCAGCAGCTGAGTCACTCACAGAACCCAATAAAGAACCATTCAGTAGCTGCATCACTCACAGAACCTTATAAAGATCCGTTCAGCAGCTGTATCACTCACAGAACATTTTCATGATCTATTCTGCAACTGTGTCACTCGCAGAACCTTACCATGATCTATGTAACAGCTGCATCACTCATAGAATCTTATAAATATCCGTTCAGCAGCATAGTCATTCACAGAATCCGTTGAGGAACCATTTAGCAGCTACATCACGCATAGAACCTTATACTGATTCATTCTGCAGCTGCATCACTCACAGAACGTTTTGCATGTGACTCTGTCATTGGGTAGGCAGACAAATTTAAACATAGACAGACATAAGCCTGAACAAAGAGATAGGAGAACACGTGGACACATAACCTGAACACAGGCAGACATATGGACACATAACCTGAACACAGGCAGACATATGGACACATAACCTGAACACAGGCAAGCAGGCCAAAATGTGGGTTTATGAACCTGAATATAGGCAGACAAATGGATCAATGTACACGAGCACAGGCAGACATATGGGTATGAATGCCTGACCACAGAATCTGTCCATAGACCAAGGAAGTACAAATTTGCTTAAACAACAAATTCAATTAAACATAGTATGATTCTGTGAAACTCAACGAGTACCTACTCTACATTAGATACATCTTCAGACAAATTAATGTAAATGTATGCGCACACACAACCATACACAGAAATCATACATACTCATACATATAGATACTGGGGATAGTGTGTGGTTCGGGGAGCTAAAGATTATCTGGAAGGTCATGGGTTTGTAATTCTTTGGATAGCAGGGTAAACTTCGGATAAAATAAATAAATGTACAGGCAATCTACAATAATACACATAATACAAACATTCACAGTCACTCATAAACATGCGTACACGCATTTAAATACAGTTATATTTTACATAGGTTTCCATTTATTGATCGACCGATGAATTTCCAGTCTGCTGATTACCTGAGAATCGCTTAACTGCAGCAGTGTGTATGAAGACTAAAATGTTTACATAGCAAAAAGGGTACTATATAGCATACAAACATATTCCCCAGACGCTGCACTTCATGCAGGCTGCGGGAAAATTCAAACAAAGAAGCTGAAAACCCTCACGAGTGGCTCTTTCAGATGCGCTAGACAGACAAATGAATAGGCCGACAGAGACGTATAGATTAATCAATAAACGGATACGAACACGCAGCTTGCAAAGATCAGCAAAAAGGGGGGAGGAAAAGGTGACCCCATCCAATATTTTCATGGCATTTATCCCCGATCGAAGAACGGGAGAGGAGCGCAGAACGACGAGCCGCCTCCCTCTCCCCCTCTCCTGCAGCAGAGAGCAGCGCGCCGCCAGCCGGCAGCGCAGCGCAGCGCACCGCAGTGCTGCGCTATAGCACAGGCGGGCGGCGGAGGCTGCTTCCCACCGCGCCGGCCGCCGGCACACGCATCATACCGCAGGACCTGCTGAACGCATGAAATCCGCGATGAGGACGATTCGTACCGAGCGACGCCGGCCCTGCATGTTATTAAAATGCTCGGCACAGAGCCTTACGTCATTAGTAGCGCAGACCTATAATCCGCCTTTTATAAAGCCGCGATATGCCGCCGTTACAGCACTGAATCTTCGCACTGTCCGTGTACTGAGCTATCGGCGGGGCTGCACATACAGCTCTCCCCCGTCTTTGCGTCTCAAACCTTAAGTACTACTCGTTGACTTCTCGGTTTCGATGATAGAAAATTTAATCTAAATGCGGAGGTCCTGGACCCTCCATTACTGAACATCCCTACGCCAGACGGAGGGGGAGGAGGTTGCATCCCTCAAGCCTTCAACGACGGAACGACTGCTATGATATATAGGATAAGTGAAGGGGACGGGGTCGCGGCGTCCTTCTGTCTCCTTTTCTGTAGGAGCGAGTCGGACAGGCTTGGCTCCGCTTCCACGTTTTTCCTGTTATATTTAATTAGGCTGAACACGTCCGTACCGCTAAAATGATAAAAGGCAATGCGGCTCTTCCTTCCGACGTCAGCGGTGTCCCGGACATACAGCGTCTCCATCACGAAAGATGTTTGTTATACAAGAATGAAAAAGATAAACGTGCAGTCAGAAGTGACAGCATCACAGCGCCCGTCAAACCCTATATGCCGACCTATACTGCATAGAAAGCTGGAAAACTGCCCGAAAGAGCCTCGATTAACCTGAAAGGGCAGAAACAGATATGTAAATGGAGATGGGATACCCAGAAAGTTAGATGGGAACATGCGGAATTGCCCTTGACATCCTGTATAATGAGCAGTGTGACGTTAACACGTCAGCTTACAAGGCTGCTTAGCAAAATAATGTTAATAAACACTTAATGAGTGCAGACATAATGAAGCTTATTGTGACCTGATTTCTTATTGCATGGTGTATGTAAGACTGCGGTGAAGCTGTGTGTGTGTGCGTGTGTGTGTGTGTGCGTGCGTGTGTGTGTGTGTGTGTGTGTGGAAACCCTAACCGCGCACCAGCCGTCGTCTGTTTGCACACTGCGTTTGATGAGCCGCCGAAAGACAAACTCTGCAATTGATATACAGAAAACGTGCAATTTCGCTGAACACACAGAGCGCAGGGTATATGTTTGTTGATTACAAACGGCGTGCTTAGTCAGACATATTAACCCGATGGGCTGCGTGCGGTGCGCGCAACGGGGAAAGTGGAAAGGACATTGGAAAGGGGCACATTCACAGCGGCCTTATCCGCAGGGAGATGGATGCAGGATCGCAGGTGTAATAACGAGGCTTGTCGGAATATGAAACAAATAAGGCGCCGTTTCACACAAACACCCCTTCCATTAGAAAAACAATAAAAATTGAACTAACCGAGCAAGGTTTAATAGTGAATCATAAGGTTAAACGCATTGCATCTATCCAGAGATGCGGAAATTGGGAAATCCTCTAAAATAGGAAGCTGCAGCCAGGCAGTAACAACGGGACGAGTGGGCAGGATTAGGCGCTAACAGGCAGAAAGTGGGGGGATGCGTAGAGGAATGTGCACGGTGTCATTAACTGTGTCACACTGGCGGTTTAGACTGAACACAGAAAAAACAAGAGAACGCTAAGACGGCTCAAACGAGGCTGCTCGTCATGTTCACATTAAATAACTAGATGTGTAAGAAAGGACAGCTCTGGTTAACTACGAAGATGCGGACAAACTTCCTTTCTCTGTGACCCACTCAGGACGTTATTCAAAACCGACCGTAGGAGTCACAATTACAGTAACGAAACCTCAGCCGAGTAAAACTTGCCGGGTACGGGTGACAAGGTAAAAGTCTGCAATGCCCACATTCAGCCATGCGCGGTCTTAAGTCATCATGAATGTCAGTTGTAAGAGGTACAGCTTCATGGAGACTCACCCGGGCGTATTTGGATGAATAGGGATCCTCAAAGAGTGCCCAGATGCGCGGCTGCCATACACGCCACCAGCTGGCTTTCCTGCCATCCTCCTGCAGGCACAGTCTCTTCAGGTCTCCATCCGCGCCCCCCGTCAATGCAGGGTCGTCTTCGGGAGGGTCCGGCTCGGGGGTCTCGAAGCTGTCCAGCGCTTCCTCTGCGTCCCGGTGCTGCCGGTAATTCATCCAGCAGCACGCCTCCACGTCTGTCTCGTCGATGCCCCAAAAAGCCAGCTCCTCCTCGAAGAGCGGCCCGCATACGTCGCTGGGACAGTGCAGCTTCCCGGTACGATAATAGTTGAGGATGAAGGCGAAGGTGTTAGGGTGGCGATCAAAGAAAAACTCGTCGGATTTCGGGTCATAGTCAAAGTTGCTGTACGCATCCGGCTCGGTGAGCCACGATAAGCGGGTACCGGGCAGCGTCTTCAGGGTGCTGCGGTAGGTTTCGTGTCGCACACCACCGCAGTTTATCACAATTTTCTCGCTGTCTGACGGGCAAGTCATGTCTGCACTGTAACATGCTTTGTTGGCCGACTTGTTCCCCCCCTTGCGCCCTTTGAAAGAGGAGACACACACTGAACTGAGCATAGGGGACCGGGGGGAGGGAGAGGAGGAGAGAGAGAAGGCAGGGAGGTGGGGGGTGGAGTCTGCGGAGAGAGGGAGAGATGGGGGAGAGAAATGAGTACAACGGGACGGACACTGCTCTAATATTATTACAAAGTTTACAATGAACCCAATTATAACTGCATGTACACTTTAGCCATAGTCCCGCTCTGTAGTTAATTATATTATGCCTTTATTATAAGGTAAAATTAATATACCAGTTGGGTAATTATGCTAAAAAGAAGACAGCTTTGTTATTACAGAACTGAAACCCACACATAAGTATGTATCACAAAACTATCGCAGTCAACACCCAAATACCAGTACAGAGTACTGATACCCGGAGAAGGTTAATACTCAATTACTATGCGGCTCCTGATAATCACTGCATAGATAGTGAGAGTACGACTTAGGGCAACGTTTATGCTAATTATCTGAAGGTGATTAGAAAGAAACAACAGCGAATGACGTTTCATTTATTATTTGCAGAGTGCCGAGTGAGGAAACTTCCTTCAGTGTATACGCGCTGTTTCAGACGGACATATACGGATAGCCGCTCTCTGTGCTCGTCATTGCCTCAGTCGCTTACTTCAGCGAGGCCACAGGGAGATGGACGGAGCTGTGCTACACTCCACCCCCTGCTCCCCCCTGTCCCTTTTCGCTCTCCTCCCTCTCTTCGCTCATCCATTGGGAGAGAAAGAAACAGAGCGAGTACCTCAAGCAGAACCATTATTTGCTGAGCTCCACAAAATGGGGAGGTAAGACTGCAGAGCGATGGTGCTTCTCCCCGCTCTGCTCGCTCCCTCCTCCTCTCCCCACCTCCTCCCCTTTCTTATACCACCTCCCCTGCATTTTACTCTTTTTCCCTCCTCCTGTTTAGTGCTGTCTTAATATATATTTACTGGTAACCACAGCAGCAGACCAAGAATAGCCCATTAACACTGACCCACATTGACAGTGTGTACTGAACACGCAGAGGACACTGACACAGAGTGTATGTACTGAACACACAGAAGACACGGACAGTGAGTGCATGTACTGAACACACAGAAGACACTGACACAGAATGTATGTACTTAACACATCGAGGGCACTGATGCTGTGTACATACTGAACAAGTAGAGAATACTGACACAGAGTGGCTGTGCTGAACACGCAAAGGAGAGTGACACAGAGGGCATGTGCTGAACACACAGAGGACACGGACACAAACTGCATGTACTGAACACACAGAGAACATGGATGGTGGCACATGTATTGAATACAAAAAGAGTGTATGTGTATGTACTGAACAAGCAGAGGGACACTGACACAGAGTGTATATACTGAGCATACAGAAGACAAAGACACAGAGTTTAGGTACTGAACACACAGAGGACACTGATGTTGAGTGAACACACAGTGTATTGAACATGCAGAGAACACTGACACAGTGTATGTACTGATAATAAAGAGGACACTGATGTTGGATGTATGTACTGAAGTGAACACAGTTCATTAATACTGAGCTTATGTACTGAACACACAGAGGACACAGAAATTGAGTGCATTAACACTGAGTGTATGTACTGAACACAGAACATCAACACAGAATGTATTATTGAACACATAGAGAACATTAACACTGAGTATATGTACTGAACACATAGAGGACACAGATGCCAAGTATATACACTGAACACAGAGCATATTAATACAGTGAATCTACAGAACACACAGAGAGGACATTAAACTGAGTGTACGTCCTGGGTACAAAGAGGTCATTAACACAGAGCATATGTCCGGAGCACAAAGAGGGCATTAACAAAGAGTGTATGTCTTGAGCATATAGAGGGCAATAATACAAAGTGTATGTACTGAACACATAGAAGACATTAACACCGAATATATGTCCTGAGCACATAGAGGACATTAATGCCGGATGCATTAACGCTGATTAACTGGCTGCATGTCCTGGGAAGGTGAATGGTTTTTGCTGCAGCAGGAGTGCTCTCTCTTTGTCCTCACAGTGCAGAGTCAGAGTTTTAATGCTTTAAAGGGCTGGTCAGTCAAGACGCTGTGCACCCGCCTTCCCCCTCGCCTGCCTGCCTGCCCATTTGCCTGCCTAACTGCTCACCCCCTTGCCTGCCTGCCTGCC
Organism: Isichthys henryi; assembly: GCA_026776945.1. Lineage (NCBI taxonomy): Eukaryota > Metazoa > Chordata > Actinopteri > Osteoglossiformes > Mormyridae > Isichthys > Isichthys henryi. The sequence goes on along the minus strand of JAODJX010000048.1, from coordinate 4,861,206 downwards.
CATTTGCCTGCCTAACTGCTCACCCCTTTGCCTGCCTGCCTCCCTCCTTGTATGCCAGCTTGCTTTCCTTGCCCACCTGTCCGACTGCCCATCAGTCAATTTGCCCGCCTGCCTACCTGCCTGCTCGCTTGCCCCCTTGCCCATGTGCCAGCCTGTCTGCCGGCCGAATTGCTCTCCTGCCTGCTTCCTTGCATGCATGCCCGCTTGATTGTTTTCCTGCTTGTCCGTCTGCCTGCTTGCTTGCCCAACCTGCCTGCTTGTCCACCTGCCTACCCACCCAACTACCTGCCCACTTGCCCACCTGACTGCCTATTTACCTGCCTGCATACATGCCCGCCCACCAGCTTACCCACCTGCCTGCATGCTTGCTCGCTCACCTGCATGCCCGCTTGCCCAGCTGCCTGCCCACATTCCCTCCTCCCTGCCTGCCCGCTTGCCCATCTCCATGCTTGCCCACCTGCATGCTCATTTGCCCACCTGCCTGTCCACTTGCCCGCCTGCCTGCCCACTTGCTTGCCTGCCCAATTCCCTTCTCACCTGCCCGCTTGCCTGCCCGCTTGCCCTCCCACTTGCTTGCCCACTTGCCCGCTTGCCTGCCCGTTTGCCCACTTGCCTGTTTGCCCGCCTGCTCTTAAGCTTCTTCTGTATGCCCCATTCAGTTACACCCCCATGTACCGCATAACAGGATCAGGTTTCACTGAACGAATCAGCACTCTCTCTTCCTCTCTCGCTCTCTCCTTCCCTCGACCCTCTCTCCCTCCCTCCCTACCTCCCTCATCCCTTTCTCTCTCCCCCTCTCTCACTTCCTTGCTCTCTGTCTCTCTCCCACTCCCTCCCTCCCTCCCTCTCTCTCTCTCTCTCTCTCTCTCTCACACACACACGCGCACACGTACATTTTTCCTTGCTCTGCTTTTCTGTACTTTCTGCCGACCTGCTTGCTCTCCACCTTCTCCTCTCCCTTCCTCTTCCCCAAGCACCTTTTTTCATTGTGGGTGAGACTGATCTCTCCATCTCTATATGCATCCTTCTCTCTTTTCTTTATGTCTGTATTACATCGTCCTGACTAACGCCCGTCTTTGCCCTCTGTTCCTGCTCTGCTGTCCGGTGGGGTAAACTCTCCGCTCTGGCTTTGTCCCACAACTGCCGTCTCCTGCTCCTCGCTTTCCTCACAGAACACAGAGGACAGACACAGAGCTGCTCCATAATGCAGAGGAAGAGGCCAGCGGTCCTGGATGCTGACCCAGGTGATACACACTCTGCAGAAGGTGAGTCTGCTGCGGTGTGTGTGCGCTCGCTGATTGGATGTTTAGTGTATTCAGCCTTAATCAGCGTGTTGGAGAGGGGGGCAGAGTACTGTCTGGCTCTGAGTGGGGGGTGGTCTCAAGTGTGAGAACAAGAAAGTTGTTTGAGAGGGAAAGGGGGCTGATGCAGAAAAGGTGAGGACATTGAAAGACATACAACATCCAGGCATGAGACGCAGCAAAAGGGCAGCATTTGCAGCTTCTTTATACAGATGGAGAGCAGAGCAGTGAGACACCCCCAGGGGTGCTGGGGTAAAGCAGGTCGTGCAGAATTCAGCACCACGGACAGCGTGCTCACTATGCTGTGCTGCCCGCACACACACTCAGTGACCCGCTCTCCTGCGCTGCCTGCATACACACCGACTGGCCCGCTCTCCTGCGCTGCCTGCATACACACCGACTGACCCGCTCTGCTGCGCTCCACTTGCACGCACACTGACCCACTCTCCTGCGCTGCCTGCACGCACACCAACTGACCCGCTCTCCTGCGCTGCCTGCACGCACACTGACTAATTCTTTC
>JAODJX010000048.1:4830513-4841346 GCA_026776945.1 Isichthys henryi | reverse complement strand
AAAAACCCCCCCCGCCCCTACCCCCCCCCCCCCATCCCCCGTCCCCACCTCAAAGTGCTTGATGAAGGAAGCGATGCCGCAGTATGGCTGGTTGTGTTGCTTCTCATGTGGTAGTTTCTGGAGCTGTGGCAGGAACGGTATCGGGTCTCGCGGGGTAAAAAGCGCCAAAAGATTGGGGGGTAGGAACTGTGTCATTTTTCACTCTGGAAAGAAAGTCGGTATACTAGTTATTCAGGTTGACAGCATGACAGTCACACTCTTGCAGGGAAATGCTTACACACCATCTGAATAATCTACACTTTGCCAATACACGGTCAAATCATTAGGAAAATAGATTAACTTAATCGCGCATTAGAGAAGGGTGATTGTACTCGTACATACGAAGTACATAATGTACTTCAATAAGAAATTAATTATACTTCCCCATAATACATAGACAAGTCTTCTGAAAGGTAAGGTCCAAGGCTATTTTGAGACAAAATTTGCTCAACTTTTACCGTACCATTTTCACAAAATGGCACTTTGGATTTGAGGTCGTATTAATTCCTTGTCAAGTTTTGAAGATAAATATCTCCTCTGGAGCTTCCATTTGATCTGATATGGATTCACTCTCATCCAGATGACACATGCATTATGCAACTGAAGACATCCAAGATGTCGAACAATAGTACAAGTAACCAGCACAGGATTTAAAAATAAATATATATTTTGCAGTTGCTACAACTGGGAAAGGAATTTAGACCCCAAATCCAGAGGAAAGAATGTTGTGAAAGATGCGGGAGCAGGAATCAGGGCAAAGCAAGATGGGTTTATTCCACTCACAATGGCAGGGAAAAAAAAGGATCGCAGGGGAGCTCAACACTGCGATCAACAAGACTAGCAGGGCTAATAACATCAATGTTAAGCCTGAAGAACACAGGACTGGGAGGCACCATTATAGAAAGACTAGCAAGGCAGTAGAACAAGAGACTGGAGTGCATCACACAAGGGTAGGAACGAGAGGTAAGACTGATGCATAACAGATGTGGCTTGTTAGAGCCATACTAGGAAGAAACAAGAGGAGCAGACTGGTAGAGCATGACAGAAAACACACGTGCAATGCGCAAACTGTAAAATTCGGCACATCATTCGGTGTGTATTTGCTGGAAGGTGAACAGTTATTGGACTTCTGTGCTAACCACAGTTTGTCCACAACGAACAGCATGTTCAAATGCAAGGGTGTCCATAAGTGCGCCTGGCACCAGAGAACCCGAGGCTGCAGTTCGAGGATCGATTTTGCAATCGTGCCGTCGGATCGGCACTGGTACGTTTGACACTCGGCCGAAGAGAGCCGCGCCGTCAACTGATCACCACCTGGTGGCGAGTCGGATCCGATGCCGGGGGGAAGATGCCAAATAGACCCAAACACATAGTGGGGGGGTTTGCCAGGAACATCTGATGGAGGCTCCTGTCCAGGAAATCATCAACTCATACCTCCAGCAAAACATCTCTTGCATCCTGAGGTTGTTGGTGCCTGTCGTCCACCACCAGGTTCAGGGATTGCCACGACACCAGGGATAAAGGGAGCTGTCAGGCTGAAGGAGGAAGCCCTCCGAACTTAGTTAGCTGATGGAGCTTCTAAAGCAGCCGATAGATACCGGCAGGCCAAGCGGAAAGTGGCTTTGGCAGTTGCTGAAGCTAAAATTTGGGTGCGGGAGGAGTCTGGTGAAGCCAAGGAGAAGGACTTTCGATCGGCCTCAAAAAGATTCTGGCAAATCATCAGGCAACTCAGGAGGGAGAAGCATGGCCTCACCCACGCTCCAATGAGGGAGACCCGTTGACCTCAAATGGAGATATAGTCAGACGGTGGAAGAAATATTTTGAGGATCTCCAGAATCCCACTGAAACGCCTTGGACCTTGCCTTTCAGGAAGTATAAGACTTCTTTATACGTTATAGGAAAATTCTGAGAAATGGTCTGTCATACTTGGCCAATATATATATAAATGCGTATAATAGCATGAATTTCAAGCAGCATCGTCTTGGAAATGGTACAGTAAAATTTGACCACATTTCGTCGGAGAATAGCTTTGGATCTAGCCTTTCAGAAGATTTGTCTATGTAGTACGGGAAAGTAAGAAAATAATTGTATTTAAATACACCATGTACTTCGTATACACGAGTATAATCACCCTTCTCTATTGCGCGATTGCTTAGCCTTATTTTTCCTAAACGCGATGTTATGTCTATGCGTGCGCCACACATTTGAAACAAGGATGGATTTGACGGTGTATCGGCAAAACTCGGATAGCTTGAACGCAGTGGAACAATCGCAATGCGGGACGTAACACCCGACCAGACGGCCTCTCTTTGGGCTACACCGCCAGAGAAACATTTCAACGACGAATCGTCTCTTCGGCTCTAGCATGCTGGAGCCTTAGGCCCGCCGGGCCAGTTCGGTCCCCGCGCATGAAAAATACACACTTACCCAAATATCGCATGTAGTAACATCCAAATAAAGTAAGACCAGCAAAGTCACAATGAAAGGCACCAACTCCACCACGGTGTTCAACGCCAGAGCAATGTAAACTATGAATGAATGACAAACACCCTCACGGTGAAGATAGGGGCTTCACCCGCTGTTCACTACCAAAATGGCGCCGTATCGTAAACAGCGCTGACGCGAACTACTTTACGGCTCCACCGTGACCTATGACATTATCAGAAAATATTGGGAGCGCGTAAACGTCTTTGTTCAGTACCTAAGGTTAGAGAAGGCTCTGGGGAAGACAGACGCTCATGATAGTCTAGAACGTTTAATAACGCTTAATTTCCCCGTTATTCCCATTAATTTCCCGTTTTCTTTGTTTTCACTTTAGAAAATCGCCTTAGTGTACTTGCAGCGCCACCTGCCGCATCAGAGTGATAACGGAAGTCAGAAGGGCAGGCGGAAGCCCATTTTGACCAAAAGGAAGTGACAATCTTTTTTTTTTTGCTCGTATTGCACCACACTTCAGTTGATTAATCAACTGTTGCGGCATTAAACTCCTGGAAAGACTTAGATATGTAGTTTGTAGGCATGAATAAAACTGAATAACTAACAGTAAGCACAGCAGCCAAAAGCCACACCTCACTGCACTCTAAACAGATACACACATGTACTTTTCCTGGAAAATCAGCTTGGTGGTGGAAAAAAAAAACCTAGGCTGGTCTAAAGATTTATATTTTATGAATCAATCAACTTCAGCTCAGCAATCACCACAGCTGGACCAGGGTATCACCACTTTAGAGCTTTCACCTTTGGATCCTTACCACTCAAGTCTTGTCCAGGAATTCAGACACTGCCTTCTCAGAAACGTCAACTTGGATAAAAGCATCCACTAAAAGTGTTAAACTGCCCCTTACATGTGGGCCACTGTGCATCCCTGCCTCAAGCTCCCATTCAAGACAGCCTTCACTCCCAACTGCGACACACTACTCGATAAATTAAGACTATTACTCAAGGTTAAGCATCAAAGTATCCTTCCCCAGTAAGCAAAACTGAATACCCTGGGTATAAAATACTGATTTGGCAAGTGTGTGCTGGGAATCTTCACAGAGCAGACAACAGCTTCATATAAGACCTTTATTAACCAAGCAGTGAGCACAGCCCCAACAGGACACTCAAAGTGGTCGTCTCCTTCAAAACTTCTGGAACTGCTTCTTGGCGCCCGCTGCCTTGGTGACCTTCAGCACGTTGAATCTCACGGTCTTGCTGAGGGGTCTGCACTCTCCCACCGTCACGATGTCGCCCACCTGCACATCTCTGTGGTGGACAGGGATTGGCTGTCGACAAGCAATTGGCACTGCACAAGCTGTATGCTAAACATTACAATGTATAAACTTTGCCAGGTGATGTGAGAAAACATAGCACTGCATCAGTGTTGCCATAAGGCAGTGTCCTCAGTGCCAAGAAGCTTGGAAGACCATCGTGAGATAACCATCATGTGCAGCACAGCACTAAGTACCACACCCCACCCAAGGCTGACTCACCTGAAGGCTGGGGAAAGGTGGACAGACATGTTTTTGTGCCTCTTCTCAAAGCGGTTGTACTTCCGAATGTAGTGCAGGTAATCCCGCCTGATTACAACAGTCCTCTGCATCTTCATCTTTGTCACCACACCTGAAGGGAGAGGAGGGTCACGTGACTCTAGGAGGAGCACATTTGCCATTGGGAAGTTTTTATGCATATCTGCACCTTTGCAGTTTGCAGCGACGAAAATCCCCACTGGGATAAAAGCACAGATTCCAAAGGGTGCAAAGGGGACCTTGTGCACCGAGCTGCATCAGCGCTGCCATAAGGCAATGTCGTCAGGGCCCCAAGGGCTCGGAAGACCATCGTGAGATCAACATCATCTGCAGCAGCAGAGCTGATAACCAATGTCAGAGTGGCATAACAAACACCTTTTGATTGAGACTGGTGCACCTGGAACTTAAACCCCCCACCCCATCTGTAAGCAACCAACAGGCAACTGCACTCACCCGAGAGGATACGGCCTCGGATGGACACATTCCCAGTGAAGGGGCACTTCTTGTCGATGTAGGTGCCGTCAATGGCCTGAGGGAGGGTCATGTTAGCATTCATAAAAACAAATGACCATTTATATAAAACCCAAAGCTTCGTGGAAATTTTGCAGACTCCATCAGGTCTGATTGAATAACCTTGAGATACAAGAAAAACCACCATCCACAGACTAATAGTAAGTTGCATCAGTGTTGCCGTTTGGCAGCGTCGTCAAGGCCACTGGCTTGGAAGACCATCGTGAGAAAACACATCATCTGCAACCTAGATATCAGAACCCGAAAGAGTGATCTATAAAACGAAGTAAAGTGAGTCGGACCGCCTGATCAAGTAGCTGAACGATAACAGGCAAAGCTGCACAAGAACCGCGCGGGTCCATGGCTGAAGCAGTATTTCACGGTGCAATAAAATCCCCGGGTGGAGATCTAACCTCTCTGGGCGTCTTGAAGCCCAGGCCGACGTTCTTATGGTAGCGGGGGAGCTTCTCCTTGCCGCCGCCTTCAGCAGTCAAAACCCGCTTCTTGTTCTGGAAGATGGTGGGCTGCTTCTGGTACGCCCTTTCGGTCTGCGGAGACAAATGTGAGCATTCAGTACCCAAGCGGGTGGGAATGACGGGCCAACATGCGTGTTCGCCGAGCAAGACGGCGGTCAGCAGCGGGGCCGGTTAATTACACAAAGACAGCAAAAACACCAGGAGCAGCAGATCCACATCCGTTAACAGAGCATAAAACGCAATGAGTGATACCACTGATTTAAACTAAAAAATGAAACAAGCAGAGAATATCCGGCCCTGTAAGAGTCCCGATGTGCTGCTCGATACTAATGGTCCTGCTAATGCTAGCTCGCTAACTCCACACCAATCTCACTTCACAGACAAACCGCTATAACGACTCGATTCTCAATTCTACCTCAAATATGGCAATACATACGACTGCCTTATGTTACAATTCTTACTCTTTTCCCAGGAGAGTATGTTTTAAATAGTAGCTGATGATAATTTTTAACAAATTTGCGTTGCCACGCCGCGCCATCATGCTCACCTGCACGTCCGCCATGTTTGCCTGCCGAGCGCTAAAGAGGCCTTTAGCCGCTCGCGCACCAGCAAAGAGTGCATAAGCAGGAGGTGACGTATAGGTAAGAGGCCGGAAGTGACGAGACAGAAAGCAGGAACTGTGTGTTTTTTTCTTTCTTTAAAGGAAGTAAAGAATGAACCCTCAAATTATCCTGTAGTTCACCACGAGAGGAGTACTGGGATGTTTTCTGGTCTGACAAATCCAGGTAATTCTCCAAATTGAAAAAGTGTAAATAAATGTATTTATCCACTTTATTGGGACCGCTGGCACTGGGAAGATGCAGCTAGGTAAAAACTGTTGGGCTGCAGTGGTAATTGCTGTACATTGGTAGTCTTCTGACGTAAAAGGTTTCCTGACTTACAAAGTATAAACCATACATATTATTCTAAACCTGGACAGAGAGCAGAGCCGGTGGAAGCCCATGTGGCACTTCAGAACAGCTTTCAGTTCTTGAATGAATGGCAGTGGTGTGAGTCATATCTAAGCAAAATGTTTGATCATTGCTGGAAGAATGTAGTTCTAATAAGAAATGCTGATAAGCAAATGTATAAGTATTTTTGGCTCATTAATGTGAAAATAATGCCTTTAGGTTCAAATGTGCAAAACAAATGTGTGGTAACCGTAACATAAGCAGGTTAATGCACTACAAGCCATTGTGGGTCAGGTCACCCTGTGCTTACTGAGCCGCGCGTTTCGAAAAGTGAAATGCATGGCTAGTTCTGCCTTAGCCCTGACATAAAACACAACAAATAATAAACTAATAAGTGATATTATTTTATAAAAAAAAATAATTACAAATTATATTATATCTTAAATAAGTGCTTTGAAAAGCACAGTTAAACGCTACTGCATTGCATTGCCGCATTAACGCATTGGCTCCTGGGCTGTGGAATAACCGGTCTTATAAAACATTTTTTAATCATCTGATAGCCCTATGAAGAATTTTAGGAGGCCAAACACTATAGAGACGAGGGAAATGGGATATTCAGTCTACTGGCACATACCCCCATGCCAGCGTCTCTCCACAAAGTTACGTTGATTAAGCAGGCTCTCATCTCATTGTAGAGCATGAAATAAAAAGATTATCAGGAAAGTACAAGTTTCAAGACATGATGAAGTTCAAAAAATACTTTATTCTTATGAGTATCCTTTACATAGTTATGTACATCATACATCAACCACTGAGAACTATCAGGTACACAACACGCCCTTTCTTTAAAGTTTATTATTATTATTATTTGCCACAGTATGCAACCATTTGAGACTCTAAAACTTCCATTAACAACATTCATTGCCTCCAGTCAGTGTTAGCCCCACGGTGGGTGGCAATGACCGAGATAATCACCCAAAGGTCCTAAAACAGCCAGCACAGGTGTCATGTCCTTTGCTGCCTGTGGTGTGCGGGTTGATACTGAAATATCGGGTCATTCAGTCTGAATGTTTTATTTTAAGAAGAATCGATTCTGACTTCAAAATAAAAAATTTTTTACCTGGTAGTTTCATTGACTATATTTTTGTAGGGAGTAGGAAATTAAATACGACCAGACAGGGTCACACATAGGGGGGACAAAGAGGAAGATCTTCTATAGGGCTTGTCCTATGCAGGGTCACAGGGCTCTGGAGCCTATCCCAGAAGCTGTGGGCACAAGGGAGGGTTCACCCACTGCAAGGCACAAAAACTCACCATTCACAGGCTCATGCCCCCCCACCCCCATCTCTGACCAGGTTAAGCAGTTGGATAAACTAAGGTGTCAAAACGGTGCTCGAATATTAATATTTATATATTTTTTTTTAAGTAAAAAAAGTTTAAGAATAAAAATAAAATTATGAACAACAAAACATATACCAAAACCAGAGAATAATAAAATTAGAGACAGATCAAATAAATAAAAGACACAGGTGACAGAGTCTTGTTTTGATTAAAAGATGAGCGAGGTCTGGAGCACTGTGACAAAAGATACCGCCTTGTGTGGAATATGGTCAGACTGGTGTTCAGATAGACATTCAGACTGGTGTTCCGACAGTTCTGCAGCTGTACTGATAGACACTGCCCTTGTTTTTCTCTGCTCCCTTTACTACTTGTGTCCACACTTGAGCTGCGGATGAGGTAGCTGGTCTGCCTGATAGTCAGCTCTGGTCTAGCTGTCCTGGTGACCCCAACCAGCCTGTCTGCCTGCTTCTCTCTTGCTCTGGATATCTAAATGTCTTTCTTGCTTGCTGGCTTCTTGACCCTGTCATCTTCACTAAGCAGGTCAAGCAGGTCTAAGAGTGCTTGTTTGATCTGGTCTCCAAACTTGTGAGAGTCCTGGGCAGGGGAGATAGAAGCATTTTTACAAATCTGGAAAAGAACGTCATATACTGTAACATCCAGACATGAACTCCATCCAAGCCAGATGGCAAAGCTTGGTTTTGGCCCACCAGGCCTGATCGAGACCATGGCAAGAAAAATGCTGGGTTAACATCAAGCATGCCTGTACCTACAACTGAGGATACTCAAGTCCTCTATTTTTTCTGCAACTCCAATAACCACAATCCATTACAGAATATACCTAGGGAGGGCTAGTCGTGTTCTGAGTACTGCTCTACAAGTGGTATATTCACAACAGCGGAAGTATAGAAGTACTTGTACTCTGCCATTAAATCTCAAGGGTTCTATAATGAGCATGATCCCCGGTGTGTGCAGGCTGCAGCACCGGCTTGTGACACTCACAGACTGTGCGCAGGACTGCTTGGAGGAAATGTGGAAGTTTATCATGTCCTCCCCTGCAAAGTTGTAGGAGACTCCATAGCCATCGTCAGCCACCTGGACCAGCAGGAAAGAAACTTGCTGTTACTAGCGTGCACCACAAGTAAACAGATCCACTGATCAGTAATGAAGAGGAATGATGTTTAGGTATAATGAAGGACATTAATTCAGGTGAAGGAAGACTCTCTGAGGACAGCAACTAAGTTCCGAATCTAAGAGTACAGCGACTGAGTTCTGAATCTCCAAGTATAGCAACTGAGTTCTGAATCTCCAAGTACAGTGACTTTTGTCTGAATCTGAGAGTACAGTAACAAGTACAGCAGCTGAGTTATGGCTATCTGAGTAAGTACCTAAGGAATAAGTGTTTTACACTGACCGGCCCAAAGCCTCCGCCCAAAGAGATGTACTCAGGATGGTTGACCAGATCAAACAGCTCCACCTGCTGGACTGAAGTCTGACTAGTAGACAGGCGCCATGGCTCAGACAGCACCTAGAAGAACCATCAACAACTGTTTTTAAGTGTCCCGATTATGGTCACACCAACCAGGCACCTCCAGGAAGCATTTGGCCTCATTTAGATGCATACAGGTTCCATACCTTGCTGAGAAAAGGTGACTCTATTCCCAGGTACTGAGAGACCACATACAGGCAAAAGAGGTGTCTGTCAATGCCTGACCCAGTCATGGCCAATCGGTAGAGGTTCTGATGCTTCTCAGCTGCCAATCGGAAGAGCCTCCTGCAGAGTTCCGGCCCCTGTTTTAAGGGCAAGTGATGGAATGGTAGCCATTAGAATCCATATAAGATCTGAAGACAGGCCCGTGTTACTGGCAAAAAAGCACAGCAGTGGATAAAGCAGCTTTAAATCCAGCTCAGCACTGGGATACAGCCAGAGGGGCTGCTGCCCGCTTGACTGGAGACTCCACCTCCCCATCTTCCAAAGCCTTCACAAATGTGCTGCTTTCAGTTGAGCAGGAGCGGACTGTCTCCGTCCTGCCCTCCCGGAACAGCCGTGTCATGGACGCCTCATAGGTCAGGCAGAACGTTCCCCTGTTCTGATGTGGAGACATCAACAAGGCCAGTTAGAGACCTGAGGACGCCGATGCATCATACATGACCACAGAATGCCATCCCTCCATTACACATGGGAAACTATTTCACCTTTTACTGAACAGCTTGCTTAAGCTGCCTGATTAATCCTCCATGACATTATTCCCTAAGACACAAGGCTGAGGACGCAGACAGGTGCGTACCCTGTAATAAGCGAGTTGTAGAACCAGCTGGACGAAAGCATCTGGGCTCATTTTGTGCCTCTTTATAAGTCGCTTGCCAAAGTCCCGGAAGGGGAACACATGGAAGCTGACATCGCTGGCCAGGACCTGAGCGTCTGCCAGAGACCGAGTTACCACCTCCTGACACTGAGGGGGGAAGAAGGACACTCAGTCAGCAAATTGTCACTCACAGTTAGTAAGGTGTCACAGTCAGAGAGATACCACTCATAGTGAACAAGGTGTCACAGTCAAAAAGGTGTTACTCCCAAGGAGCTTTCACATCGAAGTTCTGGAACCAGGTTGCTGATACTGTGAAAGCAAAATACAGTTATGGTATTGTGAATAGTCTTGCCAGTAAGTTACTGTAAAATCCTTTGAAATGTCTAACAGTGTGACCCAGTGCTGTGACCCCCAAGCTATTGAGAGCAAGATGGGGTTGGTGAAGGTTCCAGTGAACTTGTACTCGTTCAAATGACAAATAAAGCTTGTTTGTTTGTAGTTTACAGTTGGAACACACTTATGTAATGTTTAATAAACGATATTCACTATATTGCCAAAAGTATTGGGACACCCCTCACACAGTAAGAAATAAAATGATGAGATCAATGTGTGGTCAGTGAGTGATATCAAATTGATCTGGCAGTGGCATTGCAGTAGTCTCATAGTATAAGATAACCTGTGAGATAAGTACGAGATCACAGTGAGATCCTATTCTTGACTGGGATGTTTATATCTCATAATTAAATCTGGCCAGCAGAGCAATCTTTCATTCTCCGCAAAATAAAAAACAATGTAACATTATTGCAATAATAAGTGCTGGAATGTTTCACCACAGGTACCGACAATATTAGACAAAGTATCAGTCATCAATCAAATTTTCAGATGCTGAAATAAGGAGACACAAGCAAAAATTAGGAATTAAATGTAATACTTTTATCTGTTTTCCCCACACTCATGCATAACTTCCATGTTAGCACAGGTACTTATGGTCAACCAATCAGCAAGCTGTCACTGTAAGCACCTCCTCGGTAGTATGTGTTCAAACAAAAAATACCTAGTATGGAGTAGGTACTAAAAAAGTGTTCTGGAACTGCCTCTGAGGAACTACAAATCAGGCAAAAGGTCACAACAAAAGGTTCTGGTTCCGGCAATAAGTTCCTGCAGTGTGAAAGCACCTACAGTCAGACCGGTGTCACTCATAGTCAGT
>JAODJX010000048.1:4786359-4811037 GCA_026776945.1 Isichthys henryi | reverse complement strand
ATTTAACCAAAATTGTCAGGCTATATAAATAGTTTGAAGTGCACATTGGTTCTATGTGTTTAGTTACCAAAAAAAAAGCGATCAGAAGGGCCCACCCCAGAGCGGTTCCCCGGGTTTGGGGGGGGGGGGGGGGGGGGGGCCGGCACGACGGGACAGACAGCCCTGATATGTGTGGGGATGTGCGACAGCCAGCGTCAGTGCCACATATGACAGTGCCCCCCCTCCCAGAAATACAGGGAGACGCACCCGGTAAGATTATTACCAATAGTGAATTAGTGTGCCTGATCACATTCATACCCCACTGTGGCAAAGAGACCACAGTACCAGATTATATGTAGCCCATTTAAATTTAGCCCCAGAAATAAAAATCTCCGTATGAAAATACCAGCTCTACAGCAACAACTCTTAAACCACATTTCATAAATTCTGAAATATGCAAACGGCACGGTCATTCAAACATTTTTATAATTATCATTTAGAAAATTCGCTGTTATCGATGTTAAGTGTGAAATGTCTAAGATGTTTCCGGCATACTGTTGCTCCTCAGCGCATCACGACAATTAAACACACATCTCTGAATAAAGAAATGCGACTCTGCAATTACAGACGCAGCTGGTAACCGGGAACACTCCAATCTCTCACCTGTCTGTCCTTTGCCCAACGTTTTCTCCAGGCGGTAAGGCCCGACGTACTGGGCCGACAGAGTCACCGACAGCTCCTTAGCGGACATGGTGCGACGTGTTTAATCAAATGCCACTGCGTTGCTGATGATGAGCTACATACGTCCGGGGAGCGGTGTGCGTGTCAGGCTGTGAGGGCATTACAGGACCATGGGGAGGGACACGGACGGGAACACCGACAGGGCCAACGGACAGTCATCTGTGGCCTACGCCAGCTCCTACGAAGCCACGTTACTCTGCTCTTTCCATCTGCGATTATTCGCATTTATTTTAAATGAGCGACCTCGGGTAATGTCCCATGTCAAGATCCATCAATTTCGGGTAACCGAATGGAAATTATTAGAGAAAGGATACAATGAGTATGAGAGATGCGAATGAAACAGACAGGGTTGTTTAAATAGGACCAGAAATACTAAATTAGCCACAGAGAAGTATCACCAAAAGCAGTATGATTCGTTAATGCAATAAATAGGCCTATTAATACAAAGAGTAATGGGTTAAATATTTCAGCGTGGAGTCAGCGGGTTGATCACACGCATAAGCGGTATAAGTGCTCCGCTGGTGTTATATAGAGAGGAGTGCACCCCAGCCCGTCTCGCTGCACCCGCTCTTCCCTGCCCCGCCGTCTATCCGACTATCGCGACCTTTTCATTGCGATCCTTATCCAAATGTGTGCAGGCAACCCCTACTATCATATACACACAGGTCTTGTGTTATGTATGTATATATTGTATGGGATGCCGGCTGTCGTGTCTTGCGGATCCGCAGCTTAGAGGCGGATGGAGGGCTTTAAAGCGCACCGCCCTCGCCGTGCCCGTACGGCTCCGCTCCCGGCGCTTCGCTGCCTAATCTTGCCTCCCCGACACCGGCCGCTGGATCTGCTCCGCTTTTCGTGGCTTTAATGTTGCGGGTGAATCGGGCATCCTAGGCGAGCGGCTTCCCCTCCCGGCGGCGTGTCCATGTCACAGCGTTTTATCTCTCCGTCCTCCACGATGCGCTCCGCTCCGGGGTGCCCTCCTAAAGCCGCAGATGCTCCGGAAGGTGCCGTATGCCGCTCCCCTGCTTCCCGATATCTCTTCACGTAAACTGTTATTTTGTATCTCCTCTCTTCCTCCTCCTCGTCCAACACAAGCAGCATCAGCATCCGGGTCCCTCTCCCTCCTTCCCCCAGCCTCCTCCCTTTTTCCTTTTATCCCAACACGCCTTCCTTCCCCCATACACCTTGTTCCCCTTCACGTCGCATGGTAACTTGTGATATTTGGTAATATTCTAACCTTTTTCCGTCTTGTTGCCTTCATTTTTCCTCTACCACGCCACAGGGCGGAGCCTGAGCCGTAGCTATTGTTTATGTTAAAAATGAGAAAACCCTAATGGTCCAAAGGGACCGCAAAGCTGCACACACTAGTGTAAAAGCGGCATGTCGCCGCCCTCCTGAACTAGAACCTGAAACGCTTTTGTGCATAAAACAGACTTACTGCGAAAATTTGTCACATGATTAGTTTACTATTAAGCTGATGGCAGAAACTATATATTATTTTAAAAAGAATATCTCCCTGGTATGACTGGGTGAATGCTTTTTCATTTAGCCAGGGAGTGCGGTGCGGGTTATCTGCCCGGCTACCGGGCGCGCTTCCCCTGCTGTACTGCGTTTTTACACAAGGTGGCAGCACGGGGTCGATGCCAAGGAGCCGCTATGATTGCATAGCAAAAGATCAGTCATTTATACTGTAAGTGAAACCTTGATTTTAGACCTCTATCTAATTTTCTCTTACCTGTTTCTACACCTTACTGTGAAAACTGCACTACTGAGTTAGATTGACTCATTTAACCATTACATTTGCATGCAATTCCAAAATGTAAATACAATTTTTTGTGGAGTTTAAACCATCAGATTTTACAGTATTTGTTGGGTCAATAGTCTTTTATAAGACCCCCGTGCTTTGCCTTTCAGTACTGCTCAAGTTCAATGTGTCTCCTAGGTGATGCCCCTCTCCCCTCGCACCCTGTTACTTGCATGACAAACTAAAATATCGCCGTCCTCTTCAGCAGAATTCCACCCTGCAGAAAACCGACACCCCTGGCCATAAGGTCACATGGTCATGGGGCTCCACATATAAGCTGTGTCTTTAGCAACTGGGGATGTCTGACCTTTGCACTGCTGGGGGAGGGTGAACTCAACACACGCATATTCCTGCATGATACATGATAATTTCCAAAAACATTGCACAGTGCATCACACTGCCCAGGCCTGTGCCTACATGTGTATGTAAACCAATCACTTTAAATATATTGTCATGGGAAAGGCTTTGTGTTTTCCTGCATATGCACTTGCCACGAAGCCTTCACTGGTGAAATGACAAAAAAACACGAACAGAAACCACTGCTCTGGTATAAGGTTTATTCCACTTATCCATGGTCAGGTGAACCATCCCCATGAAAGATCCCTGTGCTGAACTGGACCCCAGTGGTCTACAGATAACATACACTGTCTGTGCCCCCTCATTGACGGTTCAAGATGGTTCAGTCCCATGGAACAGAGAAGGGAATGCTGGGAAAGTGGAAGACTGAGTGCAGTGGGTCTGGAAGAGGGACAGCAGAGACAGTCACATGCAGGCTGATGCTGAACTCTAATCCTGAGAAATGCAGTGGGGAACGTAACCCCCCCCCCCCCCGGTGTCCAGGTTGTACCTCCACCATGATAGCTGGGCATGTCATTGGCCCCCAAACACACACAAATACAATAATTCAGGGACTGCACACTGATTGCCTGCGTGGAGCTGGTCGCTTGTCTCCTGCCAGGCGGCGCCATCCCCCGCCCTCAGGGTGCCTGGGTGTTGCTCTTCATGCAGCTGTGGAAGGCTTCCAGCAGATCCTTGCAGCCTTCAGTGCCCTTCTCTTTTACACTGGGGGGAGGGGCAAGGGGGTAGGGTAACCTGAGGATGAACTCAGACCAAAGGAGCAGCAACAGCCGACAACCAGCGGGGGGGGCGTGGCTGCTAAGGGGGTTAGCCTGCCCCCTAGAGTGAGCTCCACACAGGCACAGTCGAGATGCCTTTTCAGCCAAACCTAACAAGTGCATTGAAATGCTTCCTGAGTCACATCTAACATAAAGAGCATCTACATTTCATACATTCAGCAGGGTCCCTGGAGCCATTGGGGTTAAGGGCTTCACTCAGGAGTCACCTGAGATCTGAACACAGCGCCCCTACAAACAAACATCAAGCAAACTGTTATAGTAAACAGACTTTAGTGCAACAGTGCAATGAAATAACTCTTTCATATGTGTCCAGTCACTGCATCACACAGTCTGGTGTGTGTTTTGGGTGGATGAACACATGTGAGCACGGCGGTACGTGACCCAGCATTTGTGCATGGAGACGAGGATGACGTGACTCGAGGCAGAGTACAAGCAGTCCTTGTGCAAAGTGTGTCGTTAAACGCACCACCCCACTGGAGAGAGCCGCTTAGACTCTCTTCTGGTTTGCTGAAGGTTTGCTGAAGGGCAGGAGAATCCATGGGTGATTGTACTGGGGGCGGAGCAGGTGCAGGACCATCCATACTGAGATGCCATTTGAACATTCAATAAAATTAGACTATAATGTAAGGTCATATTTGAAAATGTGGCTTGTGTTAGTCTTATCTCGTGTCATAATAATTTAATTAAAAAATATTCATTATCAGTCCTCCTGCCCCTCAAAAAGACACCTTGTACCTCCTCGGAGAGAAGACCCAAGCTGCCTATGGGAGATTCTTTCCCAGAATAAGATGAATTCAGAGCCATACAGAGGAAGATTGTGGGGGTGGAGTCAGGGCTGCAGTCTCCAGAAGGGGGCAACACGTAACACGATCTGGGTAAAGTCACGTTCCTGAATGCCTGTAGTTTCTGTATTTATGGCTGTTTACGTGCTATAAATAGCTCATCCTGTGTGCCGAGCTGGGCCTTCTGCAGTGTCTCTGCAGTGCATGCAGCTTCATTCAGGAAGTCGCACTAGGTTAGTATTGGATAATGGGCGTTTTCCCTCTTATTTGTTTACATGTGCTGCCCAAGAGGACTGACCCCCGCCACCCCACCCATTCACCACCCAACGGTCGTCCTGCTTCTTGCCTGCAAACACTTATCGATATACTGCAGCCTCGATGCCCCTCCCACCTGTCAGGTCACATGACTGTTTATCAGTTCCCCACAGGCAGTCCAGCACGGTTGATGTTAACATTACCTCCAGTAACACGAAGTGTGTGTGTGTGTGTTTTTGTGTGTATTTGGGGCACATTGTGCCCTTACAAATCGAAGATGCAGATTGTTAGATTTCTGAATTGTCTCCTTCGGCAGGTATGTCTCATGGTAGGTCACGTGACCTACAGGGATCATCCATCAGCGGCAAGCTCTCTATGAGAACCTGCTAAGGCACTAAGCTAGTCTGTGTCAGAGCTGTAGTCCATGCAGTCACCATGAGGCGCTACATCTGTGTATATGGAGTTTGCAGATATAAAGCAGGGAAATTCATACCAAAGTCATGCCACAATGAGAGATGAAGGTCTGCACTCACCATTTGTCCAGGTCTGCCTTGATAGTGTGGCATGCAGCAGGGACTGGGGCGTCGGTGTTGCTTGCGCTGCCTGCGCTCTTGGGGTCGGGCATCTTCACTCTGATCTGCTCTCTATGTGCCTGTGAACGCGTGTAAGCGAGTGACAGTATAGGGGGTCAGAGCAGAGTGAGGGGCGGGGGGCTGTCCTCCAGAGCAGAGGCAATGCAACTGGTCACAGTGTCAGGGAGAGCCGAGAGAATGGGGGGCTGAATTTAGGCAACAGTGGAGTGAAATTTCTCTTAGAGAAGTGTGTGTTCGTTATAGTTTATGCTCCAACGTTACCACTGGCATGTACAAGCATGACACATGCACACAGGGGGTATCGGGCTTCAAGTCTGACATCTAACCAGAAAAAGCACCTAGTCTTGAGAAATAAGAGCCAGCTGCGGGACAATGCCATCCACTGGTTGTATTCGGTCACTGCACGACATCGTTGCTCTCCCGTCCTATACAGACCTTGCTGAATGACTTCTGACCAGATAAAATCAAACGGGATGAAGTCACTTTGTACTCCGCATTCTCTGATAAAGGACAATAGAGTAATTCGGGATTTTCTTTTTTTATTTTTCGAAGCCAACATTTAAAATGTAACTGCGATGTAGGTACAACAACCTGGACGTACTGTAATATATCCATTCATCTTTCAGCCACTTAACGAGTACAGGTTTGCGAAGGAAGAATACAGAGAATTTCAATGCTAACCCATGAAAAAAAAACGATGCTGCTATCTCACAACCAGAAAATGTCGTTTTAGAATTTTACTTCTTCGTGTGGTTATTTTATTATTTTATAATAGGGAGACTTTTTATAATAGGCTATTCATAGTAGGGATATAACTTTAGGTATCACGGAACAATAGGTATATTTGTTTTTAACGTCAGACCCGTCTTGAAAGCAAATTACGGAATATCTTTTCGATAATTTACAAGTCCAACAAGAGTATTGGCATGGTACGGTGACTTCAGCGCATACTTGCATACGCGACAGACAACGAAAAGTCTGACAAAACCGCCATTCTATAAAAAGCATTCACAATCTACACGAAAGTCTGTATTTCAGTACCTTTTCCAAATGACAATTAAAGTTCAGTTTACATACTCGGAAATGAACGTTATGCATTTGACCCTCAAAAATAAAAATGTATAGTTTACGATTGAGGATTATACATTAGATGTTAAGAACAACATTTAACTCCATCGGTAACACACCACACAATTCAACGCGATAAATTAACACAGACGTTTGAGCGTTTAAACCCCATTAACCCTATTTTACATTTCCATCTACCTTCCATTTAAGAAGTTAACGAAGTCACCGCTATATCAAACTTCCTTTCCCAGTAAATGAGCGTTTTTCCTGCATGCAGGTCAGACACACATGCCGCAGATGAGGGGCGGGGGCGGCGCACGGACCTTACTTATCGGGACACCTCCTTACTGGCCGCGGGCCGGTACGGGGGTCTTTATATACCCGAATTCAGGACCCTGTACAGAACTACAGCTCAGAACGGCTCTCCCACAGCAACCTAATCATGGGAGGTGTAGTTTTCCCCGGTGTGTCCCGGTCACGCCGCACATAGGTTACACGTCCTGGGACACACTGGACCCGGCTACGGAACCGAGCTGCCGCTGTACTCGGTATACGAGTGACCGACAGGTGATCATGAAGGGGACAAAATAACAAATCATCTCCTTATTATGTTCAGGTAAAATTCATTAAAAACAAAACTCCCTTAATTAAATTATCATTAAGTGTCACACAATGACGTTCCGCTAATGCCCCCGGGAATAGCAGTGGATTTCGTCTTCAATGCATAATGTTTAAAACTTCCGGGTGATGTACTGACTTTTAAGCCGCTAAATAGGAAAAACTCCACTTCAGATAGATCAAGTATTTTGTCCGTATTTCCCAAAATATCATGTTCTGTAGTTTTCAGTTTTTTGACTAAGACACAAACTGCGCTTAGTGGGCAGCGAGCCAGATTCACACCTCTAGGGATGAGGTCTTGAATTGTGGGTGTGGCTCTATGTCTGTGAAGCTGGCTGCTTGTGTAAATCTGCCTCCCCCCCCCCCCGGTCGAAGCCGTAACCAGCGACACTGGACAGAAAATGAAAATGTTTTTGCGGGAACATTTTTTTTTCCAAAACAAGAAAGTAAAAGAAATGGACTAGAAATACTGAGATTTGTACAAAGAACAAGTAA
This sequence comes from Isichthys henryi, assembly GCA_026776945.1. Taxonomy (NCBI): domain Eukaryota; kingdom Metazoa; phylum Chordata; class Actinopteri; order Osteoglossiformes; family Mormyridae; genus Isichthys; species Isichthys henryi. The sequence continues at coordinate 4,803,569 of JAODJX010000048.1, read as the reverse complement.
AGTGGTTTTGCCTTTAGAGCTCTGCCTCTGTGGGTGAATTCTGATATTTGAGGCCATCACTGACACGTGTGAGAGCTCATTTGGACAGACTGACCACAATGTTTCTCATCAGCAGATTACAGAGACGGCGCGTGCGGGGACACAAAGACAAGCCCATGAATAAATGAAGAGGAAAGGCAGGGCTGCTATATAACGGCGATAGGTGACGAGCAGGATGAAGATCAGGACGGACAAGCGTGAGAGAGAGATGATCCGACCGTCCCGAGTGGGAAGGCTCCACCTGACAGGTGAGTGCGCCCTGTTAGCCTCGGTGCAGCCGCTCCTGGTCCCGTCACCCTCTCCCTCATCACCCTCGCCCCCAGGCCCTGCCGCACTCTCCCCCTTTCCCACAGTCACGCTGCTGCTGTGCTCCTCGCTGCGCTGCCACGCCGTCGGCCTCAGCGACCTGCTGGACCGGGCCTCCCAGCTCTCGGACAAACTGCACGCGCTCAGCACGTCCCTGACCAGCGACCTGGTGAGGCTCCCGGCCGGGCTGCCCGACTGCCTGCCTACCTGCATTCTTCATGAGCGCTGCATTATTTAGCTGCCTGTCGCATAGCGGTGATGCTCCTTTGACACCGGCTGCGTATCACTGCACAGCTCTGGCTCAGGGATGCAGGGACTGCGCCTGTCGGCACACATTTGTGGCTTTTATACACCATAAAGTAATTTGGGTTGTAGCACTGAAGGATATCCCTCCCCCTCTGTCAGGACACTCACTTCCCCACCATGGGGCGGATCATGATGCCCCATCCATCCCTGTGCCACACCTCTTCCCTCCAGACCCCAAACGACAAGGACCAAGTGCTTAGAGTGCCGGTGGGTCCATTAGCCTCTACTTCTGCGGCTGTAACCTCTGCATGTTCATGTTCTAGTGGGTGGGATTGTGGCGCATCTTGTAACTAACATCTTCCCTCCAGGAGTCAGACCTGCTCTCACTCATTCGCTCGCTGCTCCTGTCCTGGAATGACCCTCTGCTGCTTTTGGCACTAGAAGCCCCGACTCTCGCTCACCCATCCAACAGCGCCATCTATAGCAAAACCAAGGAGCTGCAGGACAACACGCACAGCTTGAGCGCTGGACTGGAGCACCTGACGCACAAGGTGAGCACATCGCTGGTGAAGCAGGGCAGTCATGGCGCCCCTCGCAGCATGTCCATCATGGGCAATGCTGGTGATGATACTGCTTGATCTTCCCTCCAGATTGGTTCCTCCAACTCCTTCACCCCGCTGCCGTTCAAAGGAGGCAACCTCGGTGAAGATAACACCTCCCGGCTCACCTACTTCCACTTCCTGTTATCCTGTTTCCGAAGGGACTCCCACAAAATTGACAGCTTCCTCAAGGTTCTCAGATGCAGAGCTGCAAAACTACGACCAGAGACATGCTGAAGGAGGCAGGATGAGGCCCAAAGCCTCACCTGCACCATTGGGGAGATGAACAGGCAGCAGAGTCCGACAGCAAGACGCAGCGTCCAGAGGTCTGTGATTGCTACTCATGATGGATTAACCTTCAATATACACTCAGTTTTAACTTCACCCCAAACATTATGGATAATTCTTATTTATAAAAGAAAAACCAACACAAGATATCAATTAACAAGTATTGTAACAGGTTTAGCTAAAATGTAATTTAAATTTATCTTGCTTTGCGTCAACATTTTCTGTTGATATTCATTTTGTAGTGTAGAACTTCAAATGCTTAAAGATCTTAATTCATAACTGAGTCCAGGCATGTTTTCCATAACACTAGAAGAAACACAGAATAAAGGTGATCCTGCATAAATGAGACTGGCTAATATGAGAATGTAGAGAGCAGCCTTACAGGCTATATTGTGTGTATTTAATTGGCGTAAAACTGAATTGGGTCAAATGTAACAGTGTGTGACAGTGTAACATCATGCAAAAGGCAAAGCTGCCTTCCCAATGTGGATCAGTAATCTTCCAGATCAATATCTTGCATCCATGCACCCCGAGACCATAGAGATTCAACATACCAAACTTAAGTCCAGGCAAAGTATGTTATTTTTATTTTATTGTGGAAAAAAAATCATCCATGGGGGGAGTCCAGTCAGAACAATCCTCCACATCACAATCCTCAAACACCTGCTAATGCACTCCTGACATCTGCTGTAGCCCAAGGCAGCTACCTGGGTTCATTTTCCTGACTGCGTGACGTACAACACAGAGACTTTTACAGCCTTGATTACTCACATCAAAACTCTGAGCAACCGCTCTGCAGGTGTGCATTTCAATGCTGGAGGATTCTCTGCAAATTCTGATAAGCACTGCAGTTTAACTGTTTCACGTAATTCACAGGAATCTGCAGCACATACTTTCATATTGACATGCAACAGAAAGAAAAGCTTAATTACAGCTCCCTCTGCTGGACCACCAGAAAAACTGCAATAAGTATCGCCACATAGTTAACAGAAGAGCCCAGCCCTGACGGCAGGAAAATGTCACCGTGTGCCATGATCCTGACTGAGCAGCTAGCCGATGAAAGACATCACCTACAGGGCAGGAACCAAATCAGACAGCCAACCATCAAATTTGTAAAGGAAACCCTCCTTATTTAAACCGCAAAGGAATTTATAAGAGCACAGAGGACAGGTACATCCACAGGAACAAGGGACAATCTGCTGTGAGAAGACCGCAGCCCCTTTTCAAACGGGGGATTCTGGGCTTTTGCCATGACAACAGGCTCTCAACACATTACAATGGCATCTAAACCGAAATAAGCAGCTTATACAAATACTACAGTTGAGACTCAGAGGGCTGGTGTGTGCAGACATGTGTCAGTTTGTACATACTATAGGATGGCTGCTGTGTGTGCACACATACGTGTGTGTGGGCTTCAGGGTCATGTGACGGGAGGGAGAGGACAGCCTGAAAGTTCCAGAATGTCACACGCCGACTAATCCAGCAGCATCTGCAGGCTAGTTAATCCACAGCCACAAACTTAAACTTTAAAACTTGTCAACCGAAATAAAATGTAACAAACAAAGTGAATGCACACACGCACACAAAGTGTGTCCTTAAAATGGCACACGGGAGTGCTTGTGGGCCACATGGTACAGCGATGACCCCTGTAGCACCCCGCCTAGCGCATCCGGTACTCCGACGTCTTGGAGACCTCACACAGCTGGCCCTTGAAGTCAATGTCCACGGTGAAGTCCAGGTCACGCTGTAAAGGAGATGTGGGGGTCAGCAGGGTTGAAGGCCATAGAAACACTCACCTCACTTCCTTCCCTGATCCCCACCCTAGTGCAATGTGACTAAAGTATTGGGATGACCTGAAGCACAGTGTCCCCCCAAAGCCAGTGTGGGGCTTCCATTCCAGCACAGTGCTTTAATGAATTGACTGAAATTCACAGTTGAACTGCATATGTGTGTCTGTGTGTCAGATCCCTAGGGCTGGAGGGACAGGTGTGAATGGGCGACTTACATTGTTCTTGACATTTGGCTTCATGTTAATCGTGCCAAATATTTCCTCTCCTGTCTTGACTGTCAGATAGTCATCCAGGTAAAACACAGTCTGCTTCCAGTGTGTGTACGGAGACTCAGGACCTGGGGAAGATGAGACTATTGGTTCCTATAGCCAGACTCAAAAGGATTAGAGGCAGAAAGGCAAAGCCAACATACCATCTGAAAGGTGGAACATGAGTGAATGAAACTCAGGCATTTGTTCAGGCACTTGAGAAAACGGGACTCACTAGTGGAAAAGCCGGTCCGCTTGTGACAGCGTGTGAATTCAATGTTGAAGTACGTGACCAATGCATGGATGTAGTCATTTCTCTTGACTTGCAGGCAGAATGGGGACGTGAAGGACAGATCCTCCGTCTTCACTGTGTAGATGTCCACCTCCTAGGAAGAGAGTTACAGCACAGACATGCTGTATTCTCATTCACAATGCTGTGCATTATTTTCCCAAATGCTCCTAGGCTACCCTTTCAGCTGCGTTTTCCATTCACTCATCACCCAAACTCACTCAAACAGCTACACGTTAACAAGAGGTGCGGCACTGAAAAATGCAGTCAAGCACCGTGGACGACAGGACCACAAACGTGTGGCTGCCACTCACTTTGATGAGGCACGCGGTGCTGACCAGCTGCTTGGGGTCCACCACGTCGACCAGGGGCTCCTTGATGGCCACCTCCTTAATACAGGACATGTCGAAGCCGTACACGTTCTCCCACCCTAAGGCACAGAGGCAGCCACCACTGAGCAAACTGGCAGCATAGTGTTTAGCTCATACAACACAACATTCAAAGTCGTCCGATCACTGTACTCTTCACACGACTTATCATGTAATCGGGAGTCTTGAAGTCATTGTGATTAACGCACTACACAACTGATCAGAAAAAGGGGGGGGGGGGGGGTCACACCCTAGGACAGAGCTCATTAACAGGCGGTTCGTGGTCCGGGTCCGGACTGAGAAGCTGTCTCATACGGGCCCGGACCGATAGCCAAAACAGAAAGTTATGAATGAAAACCTGACGGGCCACTTCCATTTTAACCAGGGCAGCTTAGTAGTCTCTTTGGTAGTGATTTAGCACTAGAACCGCCGATGCCCACACCAATGAACGTTAAACGCCTTCGACCGCCAAGCAAGACGCAGTTCTGCATATGCAGCCCTTTGTCTGCACTAATGTGCCATTAGTGTTAATAGCAGCAGGGAAGCTAACAGCTGCAACCAAAAAGCCGTAATGTTCCTAAGAGAGTGGCTGCTTAATAACAGCAGTATAGCTAACACCCTCAACCAAAAAGCCGTAATGTTCCTAAGAGAGTGGCTGCTTAATAACAGCAGCATAGATAACACCCTCAACCAAAAAGCCGTAATGTTCCTAAGAGAGTGGCTGATCTGTCCTGACATCGTAAAGCTGAAAAGTGTTCAAACACATTATGTATTATATAACATGTTGGATAAATAGACGTATTGGTGATTTCATGTTCGTTGAAGTGTGCTTCAATAATGTTATTTATTATATAAATCAACTCAGGTGAAACAAAATAGTACGTTTGCAGGGTTGCCAAATCTCAAGCATCTGGCATGACACTCACAAAGGAATTCTTTCGGCAAATCTATATTATTCCATTATAAACCTAGAATTAGCCACGTCAAAAGTATATTTACATGGTGAAATACAAAACCAAACTACAAACAAGATAAGAACTGTTTCATTTGTGCGCAGACATCTCTAACTGAAAATCTCACTCCAGCCAGATTTTATTTGAAATGAAAAGTAAAATGTGCTGAAACGGTTTGTCATTCCGTTTGTGTTGTTATTCAGACAAATATAAAGCTAATATGAAAAAAAACATGTCACGTTTTATAATACGCATCTAAAATGGGAAAGCTGCTGAGTGAATAATTGAGAAAAAAAAATCCATTTAAAACGAAATAGGAACTCTCTTTTCATAGAGTGCTGAAAATGAAATAAGTAGTTATCAGACATGTATCGGTCACATATGGCTGGATCGGTGCCGATACCGATCTGAATATTGGATCGGTGCATGTCCAGCTAAAATCATGTAGTGTAAACTAGACATAAGCTGAACCAAACTTAACTACCAAACACTCACAGTGGATCTTGTAGTCCTTGTACTGCCTGTCCTCAATAGCTGTAATATATAAAGTGGCTCGATCAGGAAATATAAGTCCATCTGGTTTCTGAGGGAGAAACAGGAGTTAAGCACTTAATGGTTCAGTTCTGGAGGTGGTTTCAATCAATCACCAATAGCGTAGAACATTAGTGATTTACATGTGTGACAGTAATGTTAATTGTGAAATGAAAAATGAGTTGTGACATAAGTAAAGTTACGAGAGCTCAACATATTGCGGTTCTGGAGATCGCAGTTGTATCGCAGTTAGGGTCATGGCTTCAGAACCGTTACACCATTACTTGAGAGCGAAATCAGTTGGCTATTTGAAGATCAGGCCATGCGGCAAACAGCTAAAGGTGCAGGAAAGGGCCGAATCGAAACTCATCCTGAGAGCTGAAGCAGAGAGGTCACTCACCAGCCACTTGTCCCGAGCATAGATGACAGTGTTCAACATGGACTCGTAGAAAAGGCAGTAACCCATCCACTCAGAGATGATAATGTCCACCTTCTCCATGGGTAACTCCACCTCCTCCACCTTCCCCTTGATGATGGTCACAACTAGACAGAGCATGCAGGGTCAAATCACTGATGGGGTCCAAAGTGATTTTTCTGAACAGACATAGAACAGCACAGTGATGTGATGTCTGTGGATCAGAAGTCCTGACATCTGCTGTGGTACAAGTGCTTCCAGCCACTCAGAGGAAAACCTTTAAAACCTTAAAAAGTACAGTGTATCAGAACTACAAGGGGTCAGTTTGTTCAGCCTCAACTTTCAGCTGGACAACTCCAGGTCTCTCAATTATGCAAAACTTTTTTCCAGTTTCAGGGAACCCCTTCATTCTTGGGGCCGAACTCAGACAAACCCCAAATACTTACTGTGATCCAGTTTGTTGGCCTTGACAATCTTCACAGCATAATCAGATATACTGCTGCACTCAATCTATGGGGGAGGTGCGGAGGATTCAATTAAATCCAGATCCCAGCGCTAAAGGCATATTAGCAAGCGTAGCTAAACAGCGGGAGCTGACTGAGGTCAGCGAGGGAGGACTCTCACCCCAATAACCTTCTTGGCTCCAGCCTTAGCCGCAAACATGCAGAGAATAGCCGTACCACTGCCCACATCCAGAACCACTTTATCTTTGAACAGGTGCTTGTTGTGAAACATGGAGTTGCGGTAAGTGAGGGTGCGGACTTCATCTTTCAGCATCTCCTGGAGTCAACGGGGAGACAGCAAGAGTCAACACTGCATAGTAAAAGCAGCTTTGCCTACATTTACAGGGTATGAAAGTGACAATCCTGAGAAAAATGTCAACACTCCAAGGGATGCCACTGAACAGAGCAGGATGGCACAAGAATATGTGGACATAGCACACATGGAGTAGACTGTCACACGTGTTTTATCAGTGTGGTCAGTACCTCATGGATGCCAAAGTGGGCATAGGAGTCGAAGTAATAATCCTTTGAGGTCATGTCCTCGGCTGGAGTCTTTGTAGAGGTCTCACCCTGCAAAGAAACCTTGTAAAGGAAGAGGCAGACAGTGAAGACCTGCTTCACTAACGCCAGTTAACCCCGGCTCCTGAGGAATCTAGTCACACCTTCAAAAAAACCGACTAAATCGCAAAACTGTATAACTAATAACGCCCTGTGGACCGAGAGATGTTTTGTATCTAGTCATAAAACCAGCAGCTATCACGAGGAAACGGGGTCCCACATGCAGAACTGGTGGTATCTGGGGGTGGGGGGGGGCGCACCGGCATCACACGATCACCAGCCACAGACTTTATGCCGGTTAGCGGCTCTCATTTCCCCACTAATGTAGCCTTCTGGGCAGGTAACCAGTAAAGGGAGGGCAGAGTGGCCGCATTTATTGTTAGCATGCTCGCAAATAGTCCCGACATAGCGACATGCACTCGGGCTCATTAAAAATTCTTCTTTAATAGCCTGTTAATGAGCCTGGAGCGGAGAGTTCAAACTGGTACATACACTGGTAACACGGCGTCAAAGGAGCTCCGACCGGGAGAGCTAACGGCTAACGCGCCGGGGGCACGAAGCAGGGCCACGTACTAATACACAGTTACCAGTCACCAAATTAAATAAGAACCGCTGGTAAACCGGTTAACGCACTACGCCAAACTAGCTTACTACTGATGCTGTCTTCGTCAGTTCCAGCGCCCATCCTACCAACGAATACAGTTAACATTTTACGAGAAAACCCTGGCTTGATTTTCAATCTAATAGACATCCCGGTTCGGAATCGTGCTTCGTGAGGCCGCTGGACCCTTGCAGAGGTGACAGTGGGTCTCTGCTTCTCTCACCTCCATTCTGTCTGCTGTCTCCGCCATTTCAGTTCTGCGCCTCTCCTCCTCCTCCAGAGCGGCCTCGCGCAGTGCTGCTGCGCGCGCCTCCTGGTGGTGCCCACTTGATTGGCAGCGGCACCCGCCCCCCTCGCGCCGCCCGCCTCTGCGAGGGATCGTGGATAAACTTATTAGCCCCTTTAGGGTCTATACATTGGGAATCTTGCAAGAAATATCAGCGTTTTATTGTTATTATTTAATTATTAAACAACCAGCATTTATGAAAAATTACGTGCATACTCTCAACGTGGAACTCAATAGAGGAAACGCACGTTCAGCCGTAGCCTTATCTCCCCAAAATGTAAAAGCGACCGCTTGAAACGCTGCTTTGTACCCACGACCATCAGTCATGCAACACCTCCAACACCGCCAGCTGGGACGACACAAGCCCACTATCTCTATTTTCTAACCCACTAGTCCTATCTTTTACTCCACCCTATATATTGCAGGGCTGTATGTGCTTACATTTTGCATCATACTACCAATTTGAGCGATATTGTCGTTTGTACTGCTTGCAATAGTTAATTATATTCCCTGTTGCTTTTATTTGAACCGACCATTTCAAATATACATTATATATTATTGTACCATTCCGTGTATACCCTATTTATATTTTTTATCTAATTATTCTCTTAACTGTACATCCCGTATGTAACTCCTGTATGTCTGTATATAAATATAAAATACAATGCGTTTCATAACCAAAGTATTTTTTAAAAGCAGAAACCATGGTTGTTTTAATATAAGGGGGTTTTGTTTATTCAAAACCATCGTGCATAATTTGGTGCTGAGTAACCTACAAACAAAATGAATAGCTTGTGTGTAAACAAAATTCAGTGAAATGGTTCTGGTTCTTAGTCATCAGAGAAGGTTGTGTAGATATGTCAACGTTACATGTTGCTCAAAATACTATAATTTTCCTAAACTCTCGGGATCCAATAGAAATCTGTATAGAAGTTGAGCGATGTCGAGATAAACAAATACCGTTGAAGAATAGCGGGAAAGTGCGACGGGAACCGATCCCGTTCACCAATAAGCTTGCGGCAGGCAGAAGGGGGCGGGGCGGAGCCCAAGCTTTCCACAGCTCGAATCTGACTGGAAGCGGCGTCCTGGCTCACGTTCTAGTCACGAGCTCAGTCGGGTGTAGTATAATTGCCAGCCGGTGGGCCGTTAAACGTCCGCAGTGAAAAGAGGTAGCTAGCCTGCAGAGCGTCCTTGCGGCCGCCCTCTCCAAGAGCCTTACGAAGAAGCGGCTGATGCATTCCAGCATTTAAAACCGCTAGCCTAGCTATCTGTGAACCAAGAGAGCCGCAGGCTAGTGGCAGAGCCGGCTAGTCGCTGTGCGCCTTATCCCGGTCGCAGGGTTACCGCTTTACCGACGCTTTCCGACACATAGTACCCTAAAGGGAGGGGGGCAGTCGGAGAGTCTGGACGGTCTGTGAGCATCGGCGCACGGTGACAGAGCTGAGGGAGGCTCTGAATGAATAACAGAGAACCTTCGACCCACCGCCGCTTCAAGAGTTACGGCTGGTTAAAGCGTCGCCGTTAACGTTGGGTGAGCCTGGTCATCGAGTAACCTCACCGGCTGCTTCGGGAGCGCATATTCAGCGGACGAGAAGATGCCGGCGGTGTCGAAGGGGGACGGGATGCGTGGATTAGCCGTGTTCATTTCGGACATCAGGAACTGTGAGTGTCCCGCCGTGTGGTGGGCGGCAGACTCTACTCACCCCGGGGCCCTGATTTGGGAAAGGCTCCCGTTAACCGAGCTGGATGCTCCCGCTGGCCGAGGCTAAAGCCTGAATCTTACTGATCGCTGCTGCTTGTGTGCATTATCCGGACAGGGCTGCGATTACTGAAATAAGGGCGGACATATCAGTCAGAGGAATGGGAGCCTTATGTATATAGTTGGCCAGTTTATATTCTTTATGTAGAAATGCACATGACACCAATATCGCTTCCGTAAATGTGTCCTGATTATTCCCGGGAGCTGGCACTGTACACTACTTAAGAGAGGCCGCTAGAGTAACTGGCATCTTAAGCCTTTAATCATGATTACTGACTTGCTTTAGCTTCTACATGTTAGTTCGTGTTTCTGGGTTGAGATGTAATTTTTGGGATCTGGTTTCCCCCTTTTCTGAATACGGGATCTCCGGTCTCCAGAAACACAGCTAGTTTGCAACAATAGAATGGTGACAGTAGTTTACAAGAGTATGCTAGTCACCTTTGGTCATTATGCAGTTTACTTGGGGAAAAACGGGGCACCTGGGGCAAGCTGAGTGCTCAGGCAGTTGATGGATGGATGGATGGATGAACATGAAGGTACCTACTGAATTTTTATGCTTGATTATATTTGTAAGATACAGAGTTTCATGGCTTCCTTTGGCTCTCTCCTGATTGTTGGTGGAGGGCTTGGCCACACACGTGCTGGTATAGCTGATGTATGTCTCTGGGCTTATGGCACAGCTTTTCAAGTGAGCTTTTTAAAGATCAGACTCATTTTCCCACAGTATCTGCAGGAATGACTCAGTCTCCTTGAATTAGGGACCATTTTGAAGAGGCTATAATCTTATTAGTTGCTACATATAGTTTCTTTACCTTTTATTTTTTCAATGTCTTTCTTTGCCTGGCTGGTCTTGCTCTTGTGCTGCTTTTTGTCTCGCTTTTCCTCTTCACTCTAATCTCAACCTGCAGGCCCCTCATTTGACCCCCCTACCCACAGCCACACCCCTCTGTGAGGCCCCTTTCTTCTCTGTCACTCCACCTCTCCTCACTGCACCTCATGCCTGTCTTCCTAACTGCTCCTGTCTGATCCCTTTTTCCTTACTCCCACTGTGACCTGCCTCTCCTATAATCTTCCCTCTCCAATGTAGTGTTTCCTAAAACAGTCCTCTGGGAGCCCCCTGACAGTCCCCGTTTTTGCTCTTAGTCAGCTGTCTGTAGGGAGTGATGGACTGATTTTTTTTGGGGGGGGAGTTGGGTGGGAGCAAAAATGTGGACTGTCTGGAGGTTCCCAAGGACTGGGTTTGGAATCACTGCTGTAATGCACGGTCTTCTCCTTACTCTTATTCCCCCCCCACACTGCATTTTCTGCTTCCGCTGCTTTGCTCCAGTTGTTTAAGCTTCACTGTGGTGCCTTGTGGCCTTTTGCAAATTCTGTGCTTCCCCTCCAGGTAAGAGCAAAGAGGCAGAGATAAAGCGCATTAACAAGGAGCTGGCCAACATTCGCTCCAAGTTCAAAGGGGACAAGGCGCTGGATGGCTACAGCAAGAAGAAGTATGTGTGCAAGCTGCTCTTCATCTTCCTACTGGGCCACGACATCGACTTTGGCCACATGGAGGCCGTCAACCTGCTCAGCTCCAACAAGTACACAGAGAAGCAGATCGTGAGTGCCAGCGAACGGGCCAGTGTCCCGGTGACGACGACGTGCTGCCGCTGGAATAACCTCTGCTCTTTCCTTTTCTCCTAGGGCTACCTCTTTATCTCTGTGCTGGTGAACAGTAATAGTGAGCTCATCCGACTCATCAACAACGCGATCAAGAACGACCTGGCCAGCAGGAACCCCACTTTCATGTGCCTGGCACTTCACTGCATCGCCAACGTGGGCAGCAGGGAGATGGCGGAGGCCTTCGCTGGGGAGATACCCCGCATCCTGGTGGCTGGGTGAGTCACAGGGGTGTTGCTCGCTTCAGGGGTCGACTCCGGATGGACACGGCGGAGTCTCCTTGATGAGTGGTTACTGTTGATGGTTTACAGGGACACCATGGACAGCGTGAAGCAGTCTGCTGCGCTCTGCCTGCTCCGCCTACACAAGGCGTCCCCGGATGTGGTGCTGATGGGCGAGTGGACGTCTCGGGTGGTGCACCTACTCAACGACCAGCACATGGTGAGATCACGCTGCCCGCTGCCGTGCTACTAGCACTCTGCTCTGGCGTTGTCCAATAGGCTTGATGGGTGACATTTTCGACATGCCCCCCGACTCCCAGGGAGTGGTTACAGCAGCAATCTCCCTCATTACCTGCCTGAGCCAGAAGAACCCAGATGAGTTTAAAAGTTGCGTGCCGCTGGCGGTGTCCCGCCTCAGCAGGGTGAGCTTGCGACCCTCGTTCTCTTCAGCTTTACAAGCTGCTGTCTGGGACGACGAACTGAGCTCGTACCCATGAGCCGTCTCTATCATCCCCTTTTTGCAGATTGTTTCCTCAGCCTCCACGGACCTCCAGGACTATACCTACTACTTCGTCCCAGCTCCCTGGCTGTCCTGTAAACTGCTCCGGCTGTTGCAGTGCTATCCTCCGCCAGAGGATGGCGCAGTGAAAGGCCGTCTGGTTGAGTGCTTGGAGACCATCCTGAATAAGGCCCAGGAGCCGCCCAAGTCTAAGAAGGTGCAGCACTCGAATGCCAAGAATGCCATCCTGTTTGAGGCCATCAGCCTGATCATACATTACGACAGGTGAGGGCTCTAGCAGGGCGTGCCGCGCGGAGGGCCAGCCCCCCGCCTTGCCTCACTCACAGTAAGTCCTCCTTATACTGCCCCCTAGTGAGCCCAATCTGCTGGTGCGGGCGTGTAACCAGCTGGGCCAGTTTCTGCAGCACCGGGAGACCAACCTGCGCTACCTGGCTCTGGAGAGCATGTGTACGCTGGCCAGCTCCGAGTTCTCCCACGAGGCCGTCAAGACGCACATCGAGACCGTCATCAGCGCCCTGAAGGTATGCTTATCCCTCGTCCTGGTTTCTCTGGATGAAGAGAGCCGCCGACTGAGCGAGTCCCCTCTGACTCGGTGGCCGTCCCCTCTGACCCGGTGGCCATCCCCTCTTCCAGACGGAGCGGGATGTCAGTGTGAGGCAGCGGGCCGCAGACCTGCTCTACGCCATGTGTGACCGCAGCAATGCCAAGCAGATCGTGGCGGAGATGCTGAGCTACCTGGAGACGGCAGACTACTCCATCAGGGAGGAGATGGTGCGTCTCCTGCTCGTCGTTTTTGTCATCCATCCTCATCCCTCTGTTTTTTTTTTAAGTTTTCTTTTGGGGTTCATGAACGTATGATAAACCCCAGCATTCTTTCGATGGTCGCTCATGTTTAGCCAGAATATCTCAGGTTGGGGGCAGCATGGTGGTGCAGTGGTTAGCGTTTTCACTTCACATATCTCGGACCAGGGTTCGAGTCTGCCTTTGGTTTTGTGTGTGGAGTTTGACATGTGTGACTCCATGTGTGGGGGGTTTGTATGTTCTCCCCGTGTCGTCCTGGGGTTTCCTCCGGGTACTCCAGTTTCCCCCATGGTCCAAAACCATGCTGAGGCTAATTGAAGTTACCAAATTGCGCTTAGGTGTGCATGTGTGAGTTAAAGGTGTGAGTGTGCCTTGAAGTGAGTTGGTGTCCCATCCTGGGTTGTTCCTTGCCTTGCGCCCATAGCCTCCGGGATAGGCTACAGACCCCCTGCAACCCTGCATAGGACAAGCAGGTGCAGAAGATGGATGGATAGATGGATGGATGAATGAGTGAGTGGATCTCAGGGTGGTGAACATGACACAGGGGCTGCAGCCAGGATCAGGCCTATTGACTGGCATTTCCTGTTTTGTAGTTACATGGGAATGGGCTGATGGCTGGGGTGATGTCAGACAAACGAGGATAGTGGTAGCAGGCTAGTGTCACAGGACCTAACCCAGCAAGCTACTGGGTGCTACACAATAACATATTTATATACATTGCAGGGAGAGAGAGGTGGAGCTAATGAATGCAAATAAACATGGTTAGCTATAGCCTCACCCCCTTCAGCCAATAATATGCACTCTCTTGTGTCTATTTGAGCTGCTGGGATTTGACGCTCATCTCCCTCCCCATCCTCAGGTGCTGAAAGTTGCCATCCTGGCAGAGAAGTATGCTGTGGACTATTCCTGGTATGTGGACACCATCCTGAATTTGATCCGCATTGCCGGGGATTACGTGAGCGAGGAAGTGTGGTACAGGGTGATCCAGATCGTCATCAATAGGGACGATGTCCAGGGTTATGCTGCAAAGACAGTATTTGAGGTATGTTACGATGCCCCGCAGATAGGTATCATCCCTGCTCATCATACATTCTCAGGCGTTCTCTGACTCGGTTCTGAAAGTACTTCTGTGTCTTTTTCTGATGCACAGAAATGGGTTATCGCGAATACTGTACTTCAGTGTTAACACAAGTGTGCTAATACTTGAGCACTGGTTATGTGGACTGTATTTTTATACGACATGCAAATACGTATTTTTTATGTGCATTCATGCTTTTATGACAAGAAATCAGTGTGCATTTTAGCATTTATACCGCGAAAAGTACAAATTAGCTAATTAAAGGTTAAAATGTATGGAAGTCTCTTGTCATAACAGCACGAATACACATAAAATACGTATGCGTTTGCGCTGCTGCAAGAAATTGCAGCGCATATCACTAGCGAATGTGTACTTTTGTACCAGTCATGCGCACTCGTTTTATATCACTCCAAATCAGTGGGATCGGAAAAAATGGACAAAATAACATACATTTCTCTAGTTATTTGTCCTATTGACATAATATACTGACTTTGCTGCAGCATAACAGTGGCAGCTGTCAGGGACACATACAGTCATCCCATATCAACAAGACACAAACATGCACTCTGACGCACGTGCAGGCGCTATGCAGAACTTTTATTAAACGAAGAACATAAAGAATCCTAAATCGGAATATCTGGCTGAATATCTCATTCTGGGCTGGTGGAGATGGCTCACAAGCAGCCCGTAAAATGAACTCGATGTAGTGAAAAGAAATATCAACGCGATCAGGTTGAGTCAAAATGTTATGAAATGAAGTGGTACAAATCGGTCACTATCGTAACATTTGCTGTGAAGGGTAATGCTGCACATGAGCTTGCGCGGACATGGGAGGTACAAATAGGTCAGATACGGATCATTTCAGAATTGCAGTGAGATGATGTCATTAAATGCTTGCCAGCCGGTAGAAAACGATGTGGAATTAGTGATAGTAATATGGTGGTTCAGTGTCATTCACCTATTTTTATACAGATGAATGGAGACAATTCTGGCAATTATGCAAAAAATAATCACAGTCAGCTCAAATAATTGTGATCAATCAATTATGTTATAATTGTGTCAGGTCATATTATGTAGGAAATCTGTAGTTTTATAAGCATAATGAACTTCAGTGTAGCTTTTTCACAGAGCCCAGCTTGTTTTAATTTGTAATGATCTTGTATCTCGCCAAACACTTTGTAGTGGGCGCTAAGGCAGAAATCTCTGCATTCCCCCTAGGCCCTGCAGGCCCCTGCCTGTCATGAGAACATGGTGAAGGTTGGTGGCTATATCCTGGGGGAGTTTGGGAACCTCATCGCCGGAGATCCTCGTTCCAGGTCAGTCATTCTCGACTGCTGCTATTGTTAAACCATTTAAACTTCCTTAAGATGCTGAAATCCCTCCTCTTCATTGGATTATTTGCTTTCCTTTGTCTTGGTGTGTTGGTTCTACTATAACACAGCTAGCAGTAGAAAGTCTTTTTTTTCATTTGACTTAATTTCCATAAAATAAACTAAATACTTCTCTACTCATTCTTATTCACAAGGTAATGTAACTGCAAAAAAGCACCTCTAACCTATTATAATAATGCTATGAAAGTTACACTGAATTTTTTGTTAAATCAGGTGAGAAAATAGACTGGTAGGTAGAGTAGTACAATAAAAGAATTTAACTGTGAGATGAGCAACAAAGTACAGAAGTACTGACTTGCATGATAAAGTACCTATGGAGTAGACCCTACACCAAATATGTCATTCCTTGCCTTTATGGTTTCTTTTTTGTCTTGGTCACAACACAGTAGTGATGTGTTGGGAATTAAAAGGTGAATCTGACAGCTGTTTTTGTTTCGCTTCGGCCTGATTGTACACAAATTGGGGTGTGGATAGTGCCTGCAGGTTGCTTGTGAACCTTCTGCAACTTGCAATCCAAGAGAGCTGTGATTTGTATAAATGTGGTGTACAGGAACATTGGTCATGGCTTTGCCTTTGAACATCACTAAAGTTTTTGCATAAACATGCTTGTTGTCTTAGGCAGAATGACAGTCTTGTCCTGGATAGTAATGATGTAGTTTTGTGTTTAAGAACCTCATTTAAGCCCAGACTTCAGGGAGCTTCTCAGGATTTGAACCAGGAACCTCCCAGTTACTGATCTGCATCTTAGCCTCCAAACACTTATCTTTAACATTTTCACAGCATCTACTCCATTAATCCTCTTCCTGTACAGCCACTGGTTTGATGTGTCACAATATGTAGTTATAACAGTGTTTCCCCTAGGTTTACAGCTTTTAGGGGGAGGGGGGCAGACGGACACCTACAGGATTCATGGTGTTCATGTGTTTCTTTTAATGACAGCAGTCAATATAACAACTGAACTAAACATCAGAACATTTCTTTTTATGACAATTATCCATAAAATGTGCAGCTTTTGTCACTGCAGTGTATCTTTTTGGGCTTCTGAAAGAACATTTCTACAGCCTCTTGATATGGGAAATCAAAAACGTTTGGCCCATTCATTGAGATCTGCTTGCAGGCTGCAAGATGGTCTCCTTGTAGTCTATTGCGGATGTTTGTCTTGACCTGCAAATGCATTAAGCTTTAAAAGTGATAGCTGATAGCTTAAAATAGTGATAGTTTAAAGCCGAAAATCCCATTGTGAAACGTATTTATTACCCTGTTCATGGTTGCTGAAAATGAAACAAAAGCGCCACGTGTACCAAATAGCATTTCGCATTTCACAAGTCCGAGATGAGCAAGTTATTTTAGCCATCCAACTACTGCAGTCTCTCTTCTTCCTATCTTTTCTTAATTCTCTGTGGATTATTACCAGAGTTGGGTAATTCAGGTATTTTTGTCTGCTTTTCAGTTGGTTGACGTGACATATTTTCAGACGCGCGCTCTCTGTCCGCTGTTGGGAGTGTCCTCACCTGTGTGCGTGCATCAGGCGGAACTCCATCCATGCGCGATATAGAGAGCAGAGTAGAATTGTAAACGCGCGACCGTGTAGAGACAGAAATGACAAGCTGTTATGTAAATAAAATAACATAAGGATATTTAGTTTGTTTAATAAAAGGACAATATATAGATCTGTTCTGTAGGAAAGGTAACCTTAAATGACCTCTGTTGTGATCTGGCGCTATATATAAAATAAAATTAACTTGACCTTCGGGGGGAGGG
>JAODJX010000048.1:4771606-4786259 GCA_026776945.1 Isichthys henryi | reverse complement strand
GAAAACCCCCCCCGAGACCGTCATCAATTCCTTGTATGTGCGTCACCCCCCCCCCCCCCCCACTTGCCTCACCAGCGATGCCGTGTCCTGTCAGCGGCAGATGTACCCAGGGTCTAATGCGGCTGGACTCCCTTCCTGGTCTCGCAGACGGAGAGGGATGTCAGTGTGCGGCAAAGAGCTGCAGACCTGCTCTATGCCATGTGCGACCGCAGCAACGCCAAACAAATCGTGGCCGAGATGCTGAGCTACCTGGAGACGGCAGACTACTCCATCCGGGAGGAGATGGTGTGTCTTCGTTTGCGCTCTGCCCAAAGCCAACGACCCCCCACCTCCCCCCCCCCCCGCTGACTGACCGTCTGCCCTCCGCAGGTGCTCAAGGTGGCCATACTGGCAGAGAAGTATGCCGTGGACTACTCCTGGTACGTGGATACCATCCTGAACCTGATCCGTATTGCTGGGGACTACGTCAGTGAGGAGGTGTGGTACAGGGTCATCCAGATCGTCATCAACCGCGACGACGTGCAGGGCTACGCCGCCAAGACAGTCTTTGAAGTATGCTGCGGGGGGGGATCTCCCTGGGGAAATGCATCCTCGACTCACGGTGACACCGTGTCCCTAATTGTCTGGTGCGTCTGTCACTCTTGTCCCCTGCCAGGCCCTTCAGGCACCAGCATGTCACGAGAACATGGTGAAGGTGGGTGGGTACATCCTGGGGGAGTTTGGCAACCTGATAGCTGGGGACCCCCGTTCCAGGTACTTGTGGTCTACTCTCATTCCCTGCGAGCTCGTCGCTGCCCCCTGCAGGCTGTCACTCACCCCCACTCCCCCCTCCACCCCGCAGTCCGCTGGTCCAGTTCAACTTGCTGCACTCGAAGTTCCATCTGTGCTCGGTGCCCAGCCGCGCCCTGCTGCTCTCTGCCTACATCAAGTTTATCAACCTGTTTCCGGAGACCAAGCCCACCATCCAGGAGGTGCTGCGCTCTGACAGCCAGATCCGCAACTCGGACGTGGAGCTGCAGCAGCGTGCCGTTGAGTACCTCAAGCTCTCCTCCATCGCCAGCACCGATGTCCTGGTGAGGCCTTGTGCGTTTTAGTCAACGGCCGCATGTGCTGAGCAGCATGAAGCGACCCTGACCCACCCCACCCCACACCTATAGGCCACAGTGCTAGAGGAGATGCCCCCGTTCCCCGAGCGGGAGTCATCCATCCTGGCCAAACTGAAGAAGAAGAAGGGTCCCGGAGCAGTGTCGGTGTCCGATCTGGAGGAGTCCAAGGGGGAAGGAGGCACTCTGAATGGGAGCGGGGACAGGGCAGCTGACGCCGCAGCCGCCTCCAACAGCGTAAGCGACAGAGGCAGTGGGTTTTCAGAGAGCCGTTGTCTGCCGTGTGGTATGAGACCACCATCTGTCATCCTGTCTGCCTCCTCGGCATGCTTTGTAACTGAGACTGCATGTATTTTCCTATCGTGCGACGCCCTGAAATGAGGCATGGATGTGCCGTTCAGGCCTGATCAGTGAACAGAAGCTCCAGACTGGCCGCACTAACCTGAACTGCGACTGTCTGGCGGCTTCTCTGCTGATTGCTGACTCTTGCGTTCCCTCAGGCCACCCTGTCCCCTTCGGCGGACCTGCTGGGGCTCCGTTC
The DNA here is from genome assembly GCA_026776945.1 of Isichthys henryi. NCBI lineage: Eukaryota > Metazoa > Chordata > Actinopteri > Osteoglossiformes > Mormyridae > Isichthys > Isichthys henryi. The sequence continues at coordinate 4,784,615 of JAODJX010000048.1, read as the reverse complement.
GGCGGCTCCCGTCGCCCCTGGAGTTGGCAGCCCGCTGGTGGACGTGTTTCCGGAGGCTGTACCTGCATCTGCTCCTGCTGTCAGTGAGGATGGCTTCCTCAGGTAAGCCCTCTAAATCGGTGACCATCATGTTGTCAGGATTTACTCTGAGTCTTTTGTTTTGCCACCAATAGTCTCTGTATTTGTACCAGTAAATCTTGGTACCATCAGTGAGCTAATGGCCCCTGTCAGTGTATCCTGTCTCTCTCTCTCTCTCTCTCTCTCTTCTCTGTCATTTTTAAATGCTGTCTGACTTCATGTGTCTCTTCTTCCCTTTTTCTCTCCCCTTCCTCTTTCTTTTTGTCTCTGTGCTGGATTTGTCCGTCTCTCTTGTCCTTGATTGTGATTGGACATTGTCAGAGAGCTGGACCTGCCTCCCGAGAGCTCTGACTCCTTATTGGTGGAAGCTCCTGGTGAATCTGAGTAAGGGGCCAGAGACTGTCACGTGATTAAAGGGAGAAGAATTGGCCTACATTCTTTTAAACATATATTTTTTTTTTTGTACAGCTATTGTAAAAGCTCTTGTTCTTTTCTTGATTTCGTAGACTAAGTATTGTTTTTGTTCTTTCAGTATGCTTGTCGTTTTCTGATTATTTCCCACCCGCTCTAAACGCTACCCTCTCTCTCGGCCCCCCAGCTTCGAGGACCCTGCCCTGCCTCTTCCAGAATCAGATGATCTTCTTTACAAGTAAGGGCTCTTTCCTTTCTTCCTCTCCGCTTCTCTTCTCTCCATTCCTGCTTTCCTTCACTCTGACTGTGAACAGGTCTTCCACCTCTAAATCTCCCGCATGTATACGGCTTAGTGAGCATCTGACAAATCTGTCTGATCTTTTTAAATGTAAAGATGTTGACTGAGCTGAGCACACTGCCAGTTTATTGACCGGAGGTGCAAGCGTCCTCCATGTCCCCCCCCCTAAACTCTTGTTAAGCAAAACTTTTAAGGAGGTTAGTTGGAAATGTGCAGTGTAGAACACGCATGCCAGGCTGTCCTGCTGCTGGAGCCCTGCTCTGCACTTCCTGCAAGGTAGTACTGCGTTGGTGCCTCTGCGTGACACAAGGCGCAGGCCGCCACCTGATGCCTGTCAGGCAGCATGCAGTACGAATCTCAGCCTCCTTCCCAGCGCTTCCTATTAACTGTCTGACTCTTAGGTTTGTGTGCAAGAACAATGGGATTTTATTTGAGAACCAGCTGCTCCAGATTGGCACTAAGTCAGAGTACCGGCAGAACCTGGGTGAGTTGGGGACACTCCCCCCTCTCCCCCCGTATTGACACCACCATACAGGGACTCTGGCCCCGGAAGCATCCTGCTGTGCTCCTCTCCTCAGGGAGGATGTACCTCTTCTTTGGGAACAAGACATCTGCCCAGTTTTCCAGCTTCACCACTGCCATCACCTGCCCCGGCGACCTACAGACTCATATCCTGTCTGGTTAGAGTGAACAACCCCCCCACCCCACCTTTTAGAAATGTGTGGTTAGAGCCCCCTCCATCCACATATTCGTGGTGTGAAAGGTATAGCTGTAATGACTGTTTACGTCAGGAGTAACATGCTGACGGAGGCCCCATAGGGCATTCTGCGGTTGTGCATCCTTGACTAACTGGCCCACAGCTGAATGTGCAGACAAAGCCAGTGGAGCCCCTAGTGGATGGAGGCGCGCAGGTGCAGCAGGTTCTCAATATCGAGTGTCTGTCTGACTTCAGCGAAGCACCTCTGCTAAACATCAAGTTCAGGTGCGGCTCTTCACCGGCCTGCATGCTGCATGCTCCATGCTCTCTCCCCCGGGTCAGCCTGGGGGGAGGGGGGGAGGGGTCACGTGACTATGGCTGACCACACCCCTTTCCCCGCAGGTATGGGGGGGGGCAGCAGAACCTCACGCTAAAGCTTCCGGTGACCATAAACAAGTTCTTCCAGCCCACTGAGATGGGTTCACAGGACTTCTTTCAGCGCTGGAAGCAGCTGAGCCTGTGAGTAGCAGCTTGCACACATGCGTCTGTCTCAGCATTAATGCGCGAGTGTCAGTGTGCCTGTGTCCCTGAGGTTCCACTTACTCTTTCTTCAGCCCTCAACAGGAAGCACAGAAGATCTTCAAGGCCAGCCACTGCATGGACACTGAGGTCATCAAAACGAAGGTGAATCTCAGGGTGTCGTGACATTTGACTGTAATCTTATTATTTTTTGGGGGGGGGTGATGGCTGTCTACAGAAGGCCTGATGTCTTGTCTTGTCCTCCGCCTCCTCCCTTTCATCTCGAGGTGACATTCAGGCTCTTTCAGATGCACTGTGGCTTAACCAAACCCCGTCCCCATCCTCCTTTCTGTGAATGAGTACCTTTCTTTTAATGACCTGTAGACCTCACTAACCTGACTGCTCTGTGCACTTCAGCTGTTGGGCCTGGGACCTGCCCTGCTGGAGGACGTGGACCCAAACCCGGAGAACTTTGTGTGTGCTGGGGTGATCCAGACAAAGGCCCAGCAGATTGGCTGTCTCCTGCGCTTGGAACCCAATGCCCAAGCCCAGGTACCTGTCCACCCAGCCTGCCTGTAGCCTATAACCCGTAGCGCCAGTGTCTCGTCTTGCTCTCTGCATTTTAATTCACTTCCTGTGCATGGCCCTCCGCCTCCTGCCCACCGCACCACATTCTCCTCCACCTCTCCCCCCTCCTCTGCAGATGTTCCGATTGACTCTGCGCAGCAGCAAGGACACGGTGTCAATGCACATCTGCCATCTGCTGGCCGAGCAGTTCTAGAGCGGCATCTCTGGGGCTGCAGCACGCTGTGGAACTGGGCCCCGTACACATGAGGGAAGCCGCGGGCCGAGCGGGACAGGCCTCGCTCCGTCTCCATCCGCTCTTATCTGGTGGCTCTTATCGTGGCCGTCGTCGTTTTTATTGCTGTTATGCTCTGTGGAGGCGTGACAGACCGTCACTGTTTCTAAATCTGGGCTTTTGCTTTGTTTTTTCCTTGCTTTTTGTTTACTTTCCATGACTGTGCTTGTGCTGACAGCTGGGTTGCATTGACAAGAACACATTGATGGTCTTTGTCTCCTGCCCGTGTTACCAGACATCCCCCCCCTTTGACTGGTCTAAGCTAAGCTGCATTCTCGATCATGTTTTCCCTGGTCCTTTAGCTTCAGGCTTTTTGTGTGTGTCTGTGTGTGTCTGTGTGTGTCTGTGTGTGTCTGTGTGTGTCTGTGTGTGTGTGAGACGTGAAATGACTGTTGGCTTCCTATACCCCAACCTCTTACCACCACTACTGCCAGCCGCATTCGTCAAACATCCAGACCTGCAGTTAGTGTTAAGTTTAGAGACGCGTACTCTCCCCGTTCACTGCGTACCTATGTGTTCCTATGGTGATGTTTAAAATGAACATTCCAGTTCCCGTTAATGGCAGTTTACAGGGGAATCCCCCAAACCTCCTTGACAGGGTTGAGCTCAGTTTTCCAGTGCCGGCCGGCCACTGTATGATGTGAAGAGGTGGCCTTGGAGGAAACGCCCAGCTGCTGCTTTACACTGGCATCTTAAACCTGATAGACTGGACCCATCGTTGACGGTCACTGGGTTCATGCGGAGCAATGCTGTCAACACGCTGTGTGTGGTTTGTGTGTCATTGTTATATTAAACCTGTGCTGGAGCTAATATGAAGTCATTGTCATGATGTATATTTGACTGTAAGTCTCATGGAAGATGTGGAACATTCTCATGTTAGATAAAAGTCCATATTGTGTGTATGTGTGAGCGTTAGTGTTTGTGTGTGTGTGTGTGTGTGTGTGTGTGTGCGCGCACACGCCTGCATCTTCAGTGTTTCTAAGCCCTGTGGCCTACTGTCTGTGTAAAATTGGTCAGATACCCATTATAGAAAATGACTGTATACTGAACAATGTGAAAGTAAATGTATGGATACAGCTTCCTGTGTCTGTGTGCCTTAGCTGCTGTGCCCCTCGGTGTCCGCGTCGGCCACAAGAAGGTTGAATGCATGTAACATTTCTTGAGCTGCTTTTGTGATGTGATGAAGGGAATTTCTGCACATGTGTGTCTGGAGAGTAAGCAGTAAAACATGTGATACTCAGATTTCATATTGGTATGTTGCAAATTAACATTTTGGCCTTAAATCTGAGGTGTTGACTAGTTTGTATAATGTAACCGTTGTGTTTGAGCTGGATTTTGTCTAACATTTGACCAGCAGCTATTTCTATAATTGGTTTTGGATATAATGATCAAGTTATTCCATTATAGCTTTTTATGCTTAGAGGGGGGAAATGACGTCATCGGTTTCCATGTGTTTTACCTGGAATGTGGATCTCAGTACTGTAACATCAAGAGAAGCAACCGGCAGCATTTGAGGAAAAACACAACAATAATGTGCAGTGTCCAAACGTTTGCGTCATTCCGTGATGGTGGCAAACCAGGGGGAGAAAATAAATGGAAGGGAAAATATAAGGATTTTTATTCGACACACAGCGCAGATCCCTTTCATTCTTATAATGATAAGGTACTTGCTAATTAAAATGCAGAATTAACGGGATACCATAATAAATGGCAGTGAGAAGAGAAAGCGTTTTCATATATTGAAAAACGTACACTCAGAAATATAAGTATGTATTGGCAGAGTGTTGCGGCGTGGATATGGGCATTTAATTTGTAATGTATATACATGCAAGATGAACGTCAGAGGGATGTCGTACATTGTAAAAATCAAAGTAAACACATGACGTATGAAGAGTATAATACCTGCATAAATTTAAGAGTGCCGCAGTCACTTCACAGAGCGTAAATCAAATTACATAATTTATTTAAATAGATGGGGGGGGGGTCCAAAACAGACCGGATATTGTGCAGCCAATAGCGCTTGCGCGACCGCCAGTTGGCTTTGCGCAACCTCCTTCACTGATTGGTTTAAAATGACATCATATAGAATAGTACTATTTTTAGCTCCGCGGACTGGCATTACCTCATCGTTTTCCTCACGCAGGTATAGACATACAATAACAAACAATATTGCAAGCGCAGACGGACGGAGAGAGAGAAAGACGACGGAGGGGAGGACTTCGCGCAAACTAAATCCATTTTAAAGACTTTATTGTACTGTTAAATATTTTATTTTTCTTCCAGGAATCTCGTTATTCTTATTTTATTTTCCTCGTTCTTTAAAAGCTACGCTTTTTTTACCGAATCATCAAAAATTGAACATGTTTTCAAAGCTGAACTATTAGGTGTTTTAATTTAAATGTAACATTGTGGCGTGGAGTGAAAATCTTTGCGGTAAGTTATGAAAAATTTCTTAATTTGTCTCTAGTTTTCTTAAATTATGCATTTATTAGCAGTGTTACTGGCGTAATAACTATGTGCCTATAAGGATATTTTTAAACTATTTGACGTTTTGCTTGTCGTGGTAAATTGCTCATTGTGTGCCGAGTTAAGCTAAACCTGTACGGCCGATTTTGAAACGAATATGGTATATTGTCATAATACCTGCTCATGTTTTATTTTCGTCCCAGGAAAACGAGTCTTAGAATAAAGAAGAATATGGTTTACTGCGGGGAACGAGAGAGCGAAAGCCCTCCTTTATCTCTCATCTTACCATTTCTCTACCTGGGCGCTGAAGCTGACGTTACACAGGTGAGAGCCTATTTTTAAATAAAAAGTCTAATTAAAACTCGCGTCCAAAATGGCTTTAATTAACAAATGTGCACATGGCCGTTTCCCTCCGGTGGTTCAGGACTGCCTGACGTCTCAGGGTATCAGCTACGTGCTGAGCGTGAGTCGCTGCTGCCCCCAGCCAGCCTTCTTGCCCCAGAAACAGTATCTCCGTATCCCGATTGACGACTCGCTCAGAGACGAGCTTTTGCCCTGGATCCCGGAGGCTCTGCAGTTCATTGGTTAGTATCAACTGTCCTTTTCAAAAGAAACGCTTTCGTCACAAAAATTATACTTTAACTTAAAAAAAGCAGACAAATGTACTTTTATTGTTTTACTGCTATTAGGTTTTTTTTGGTAGAATATTTTTATGCACTTTTGCAGGAAACTTGTTGTCGTTTTTTTTTTTTTTATTGTCGACTGTTTTTTACTTGACACTGAAAATTGACAGGAATAACACTGTACTTCATGTTGGCACTAATAACTGTGTTAGCCCATTGACATCTTTGAGCTGTAAGGGTCGCTTTTCTGAGGCACTGTGCATTTCTGCCTCTCCTGTAGATGGCGCTATGTCCCGTGGATGCTCAGTGCTGGTTCACTGTGCCGCTGGTGTGTCCCGCTCCCCTGCCCTGGCTGTTGCTTACGTCATGTATCGACTGGGCCTGGGGCTGGATGATGCGTACAGGTCAGTGGGCTGACGGTAGCTTCCCACCCATCTACCTGCTGCTAGGAGCTTCAGAGTCTGTGGTGCCCATTCCTGAATCTCCTTTGGTCTCTTCCAGGTTTGTAAAGGAGCGCAGGCCCTCCATATCCCCAAATTTCAACTTCCTGGGTCAGCTACAATCCTTCCAAAGTACTCTGCTCCACAAGAACTGTGGAGCTAACCAAAATGCTAAGCTCATTGTGCCTGCTGGTGAAAGTGCACTATCCACCAATGGAAACACCGGACACAGTCTCACTGTGCCACTCCCAGTCAATCAGGATGCATATATTAAGAACTTGATTGAGGGTGACTTTTTCTCTGAAATTAAATCATATGCACGCTATGAAGGTTCTCAGTACACGATGGGCAGTTTGAAGCAGGACAGAATGTGTTCAGACCATCCAGCCAACAGTGACAGTAGGCTGCTTCCGGCCGTGACTTCAGACCCAAAACAGAAACAACAAAGGTCACAGGAGCTCAGTGTGCCCGTCACCGATAAACTCCGGACGCTCACTCTAGCACCACACGAAGTGGAAGACCCTTATGAAATCTGTAACCAACACAGAAATGTGAATTATCAGCCAAGACGTCTGCCAAGGCCGGCACAACTACAGGTCTCGTCGGAATATTCATCCCTTTCAGAGAAGCGTAAGAGCCTGACACTTTCCCTGTCATCTTTGAGCATTAATTCACAGACTCCTCAAAGCACCAAACTGGAGATGGAAACTGAGAATAGCAATCAGAGGCATCAGGGAAACATTTCCAAGACTTTGCAGAACGCGGATTGGGGTCCGTTCACCAACACAGCTAAGCAAAGCAGAAAGGCAGTCGTGAGTGGTTTGTGCGAAGGAGCACAGGACATCCTTCATGTAAAGCAAACCCGTCAGAGTAAGGAAAATAAGGCCTCTCCTAGGGTTAAGAAGAAGGTAGACGTGGGAAGAGGAAACTGTGATGCTACACACGGTGAGCGGATTGATGAAGTAAAGTCTATGCTAGAAAATTCAGGACTGAACACCGGGGAATTCAAAGCTACGACTACAGTACAAAACCAGCGCATTTCCACCGATCGACAGAAGATGTCGCCAGACAGCCACTGTGCCGCCGCCGTGGAGGCTGCTGAGGGATTAGACGTGGACCAGATTCCCTTGTCGCCACTCGGCCTGACTGTAAGCAAGCTGCTGAGCTGGGGCGAAAGAATGCTGCTGGGCACTTTGCTAGGTCCCAGGGTGAAGTTGGGACAGCCCGCGCTCCCTTACCGATGTTAAGCGTTCCAAAGAAGCATAGAGGCCATACAAGCAAGAAGGAGAAAATTATGAAAGACCCCCTTTGCATGGGATGAGTGTACCGCGCGTGTGTGTTTAACTGTTTGAATTATTCTGATCTGTAGCCTGGACTGCATGCACTCCCACATCTGTATATTCCTCTATTCTTATGTGTCAGTGATTCTCTTTTTGTTAATGTTCCACACACTGCGGCAATGTGTATATGTTACTCACTACGGCACACATGCTAATTCTGAAGGCGTACTTTCCCGACTATGTATATTTAAAATGCAGCGTGATGACGTAGATTGCTATTTATCGACTGACTTGTGATAATTTATTTATTGATGTTATTTATACTACGAATATTTCGAGACTGGTATTTTTGTCACTATTGCTTGTAAGTAAAAATTAAATAAAATATTTTAGGCAGTTTGTTGCTTTTTACTACGAATCTCAGTGAATGGCGCATTTGGTTTACGCCTGTGCACCTTGTCACCCAAAATCCTCTACGCTGCCGGCTAAGATGTAGCATTGCAGTGAAACCGGGCACGGTGGAACGCGTCCTATGGCAAGCCGTTTTAACTTTGAATAAGTAGGAAGGATAACAATTTTAGATTTCAGCATTGTAATTCTTACTAGTGAAAATGGCATTGTAGATATATCTAATTCAATACTCACGAGTACAAATGACCATTTGAGACATCCGTAATTCAGGTTTTACTAGTGGGAATTACGTCACTTTTCCCATTCATCTGTATTGCGGTTTTTATTTGAGAGGGATACAGTTCCATTATAGATATCTAAAATACGAATTCTGGATATCTGAAATTACATGCTTACTAGGTCCGCAGCCTGTGGGCACGAGGCAGGGAACAACCCAGGATAGGGGGCCAGCCCATCGCAGAGCACACTCACACACAAACTCCACACACGTAACCCGGACGGAGACTCGAACCCGGGTCTCAGAGGTGTGAGGCAAAATATTTTAATCTTAAATTGAAATTTTACTAGGAAAATCTAAGATAGATATCTTCAAATACAGTTTTTACTAGTAAGAATGGGGTTTTGGATATCTTAAATTTTTATTATGACTGGTAAAAATACAATTCTTGCTAGGAGAAATAGAATTCTGGATATCTAAAATATAATTAGATTGGAAAGGGGTGTGGTTAAATGTTAAAACGGCTTGCCACAAGAGTGTAACTTCCGGCAAAGTCGTCGGTCAGAGGAAGTCCGATGCGGCGCGCTTCACAAACAACAAGCTTTGAAATGCACATGGTCGCAACTTGTCTGTATATATGCAACAAATACGCGGTCTTCACAGGTGCTGTTAAACCGATTTATTTCACACATGACAGAGGTGTACAGTAAAATTTGATGAACAAGAATTCCACTTAGGATCAATAAAGTTTAATATAAAATAGTATTTCTGGTATTTTACTTTAAAACATCTTCAAGACAGAAAAAAAACAATTTTTGTCAAGCAATTAAAGGCAACCTTGTCAGGTGACGATATACAATATTTCTTCCTGAAATTCAGCTTCTGAGCGCGAATGCACATGGTTGCCTAACTTTGCCCCTGGATGTTACCCTCCCCCTCATGCTAGGGGCGACGAGGGAGAGCGCTGGCATCCTGCCGGGGCTGCATGTACCGGAGTGCCTGGGCGCGTCGAGTCTCTAACCAAAAGCGAAATAAAAACGCCTAATACTATAATCATGAGTCACATCCGCTGCGGGCAGGCGAGCTTCTCCGACACCTTAAGAAATACATTTGGAAGTTTCTTTACATTGTAAGACCTATCCTCACCAGTCATTGTTATGTCTGCTATGCCTGTTCATGGTCAGCAACTTCATAATAGTTTATTCTTCATTAGATTCAGAGCCTAGAAAGCCACTGCTCTTCCCGCTTGCGAACCGAGCCGTCGCAGATTTTATATTGAAAAACAGGGCTTTTGCTCGACGCGCTTCGGGATTAATTCAGATTGAAGAGAAACGGGGAAAATCCGCACACTGTTTGTCTGCTGCAGGCGGATTCTCGACGTCGGATAAGAAGATTTCTGGCTGAAATGGGACAACCCCCGAAGATCCCAACCCAAATAAGGCAAAAGCACAGCTGGCGTGAGCGCATACATATTCAGCATGCATTTGGGTAGCGCCCCATCTATTTCTATACATATTAATGAGATTAAGCAGAAATCTTTGACTCGCTGAGCTCTTCAGTACACCCCGGCAGTCATCATTTGTCCGAAAATACGCTTCTGGGATCGGCAGGTATGCTACAGTGAAATGTAACAATTTATTGCTTAGAGTAGTAAATATTCTACGCTTTGAAGGACACTCCCAGGTCATACATACTCATGAGGCTTCGAGAAACTCTTGGATGAGGAAAAAGGTCGCCTCTGGCTATAAAAAAAGAACTGAGTAGGAGAAGAAAATAACGTGAAGAAAACGTCGGGAGCAAGAATCGGGTCTAGCTGGTTATAAAGGCGATCTGTGCGCATTTGTCACGGCTCGGACAGGAAAGCGGCTGGTTTTGATCATTAGTAGTTGGGGTTACTTTCGAGTTACTTTCGAGTAGTGAAGCTGCCGAAGGCGGGTGCGGAAGGGAGCGACGGGGCACTTTGCGGAACAGCGCGGCTCCCGACGCCGACTTTGGGGATTCAGACTCGCTCTTGGACCTTAAGAGCCGCCCAATGCGAAAGGCGCTTCGCGAATCCTGAAACACCAACTGCTGACAAAGGAACTATACGGGCCCTGTGATTTTAAAACCATGTAATGTTCTTTTATGTGTTTGCAAGGAGCGTGTTTTGTTTTTCCTGTTTTGAATGTAGGCCTATTATTAATACATAGATACAAAAATATGAAAAATTAGGGTGTTTGGACCTTTCACCGAAATTTGAAATCCGGGAAACTGATAACAGACTGAAAACTGATTAGAGAACAGCATTGTGGCCTGCTCTTTCTCTTCAAAGAGATTTTTGTATATTTTTTTCTTAGTGCTGCAAGTCTGCTTATTAACCGACGTTTTCGACCTGTTTAATTTGCAAAAGGACAGAGGATATCCGGGTGTAAATCAAGGTCATAAAACTACCAACCAGGTAGTCATGTCGACAGAAGAAGAAAGGTTCAAACTTGTTGTGGTGGGTGGAGGCGGAGTGGGCAAAAGTGCTTTAACGATCCAGTTCATACAGGTGAGATCCGGAGCCTAACATTATATTTATTATAAACACACCCAGAAGCTGCCTGACGGTGTTAATCCGTATTTAGTCACTATTCAGTCAAAATGTGCCTAACTAATTGTTATTAAATGGTTAATATTTCTGATGCTTGTTGTAAAATGTTCTCAGCTGATCTGTACAGGTTAAAGTCAGTTATGTTGCCTGTTGCTGGTGTGGTATATTTTGGCCTGATTTTACATCTTTTCGATCAGTCCTACTTTGTGTCAGATTACGATCCCACCATCGAAGATTCCTACACAAAGATCTGTAACGTGGATGGGAAGCAGACCAGGCTAGACAGTAGGTGCCCCCACTATGGCTGTAGGCCCGTGGCTCGGCCTGCGCACTGTTTAGCTGCTTCAGTCGGGCGCTGGCTGAGTCAGCTGGTGCGTGTGCGGACCTGAGTGCACGAGTCCTAACGTGTGTGTGTGTGTGTGTGTGTGTGTGTGTGTTTGCTCCTGTGGCAGTCCTGGACACGGCGGGGCAGGAGGAATTTGGCGCCATGCGGGAACAGTACATGCGCTCTGGGGAGGGCTTTCTGCTTGTGTTCGCCCTGAACGACAGAGGAAGGTGAGTTGGGATGTTGGAGGGGAGGGGAGGGGAGGGGAGGGGGGGTGATACATAAGCAAAGGTGGAAATTAAAATTACCGTAAATGCTGACATCGAGGTCCCCATGCCAGTTCCCTCTTCCCAGTTTCATTAGTATTGTTTCAGATGGGGGGGGGGTTCATACTTCCACCTGAAACTCGCCCCCACCTGTTCCAGCTGCTAGGGCCCCCGCATGCAGGCAGTGTGTTGGCCTTCTCTCCTCAACAAGCAGCCACTCATGTCCTCTGTTCTCGTCCTCAGTTATAACGAGATCCACAAGTTCCACACACAGATCTTGAGGGTGAAAGACCGTGACGACTTCCCCATGGTCCTGGTCGGGAACAAAGCAGATCTCGAGTCCCAGAGAACGGTAAGGTGGGAGTGTTGGGGGGCGCAGCAGATTCGGTCCACTTTGGCTGGGTGGATCACGGTGTGCGAGTTTGTCTAGTAGCATAATGCACTGAGTAGAAGTTGAACGGAGCCACCAAGGTGTATTGTCATGAGCGTGACATCATGATGCTACTGGCCAAACTGGGGTGACAGGAGATTGGATTGTATGTGTGTGTATGTGTGTGAGAGGCCCACTTCCTCTGTGTGCGAGGCCCACTTCCTGCATGCATGCTGCACTGTCACTACAGTTGCTTTTATGATCTCCTGGGCGCAGATTCCTAAAGAAGAAGCCCAGGCCTTTGCGAGAGAGAACAGGATCCATTACATGGAGTCCTCAGCCAAGAGTCGCCTCAATGTGGATGAAGCCTTCTTCGAGGTCGTTCGAGCGATAAGGTAACGATGCGATGCAGTTTGCTTGTTCTTTGTGGGGGCATGTTTGCCAGGGGGGTGGCCTGTCCTCACTGTGGATGGTGGTGCTACGTTGTGACAGAAGCTCCACTGGCAACATAAAGACCAAAGGAGTTTCCACTGGCAGTGGTATTATTCCAGGGAGTAACTTTAACATGAAGGGTATGTACTCACTGTGGCACTCGGCCATTTTGTCTGTTCATTACGGGGCTCCTTGGAGTGACGTAAGGGTCCAGCTTCCTGTTCTCTCTGTCACTGAGGTCTTGTCTTGCTGGCCCATTGCATCAGGGTGGACATTATGTTCATCTCTCTCTCTGTCTCTCTCTCTCTCTCTCTCTCACCCCCCAAACAGAAAGTTCCAGGAGACTGAAAATCCACCCCTTCCCTCCCACAACCCCGACAAACAGCGACCTGCAAGCTGCCCCTGTACCCTGCTTTAACTGTCCGGCACCTTCTGCTGATCACCACAGCCACTCCTGCCATGGTGACTGACACCCCCCCCCCCCCAAAACTGCGCCCAGCGTCTTGTGCGGCCGTAAATGGAAGAAGATCTGAAGAATGGACAGATTTTGGGAGAGGTGGAGGAGATAGAGGGAGAGGACGTGTTCCAGCAGAAGAGGATCGTGGGGGGGTGGAGGCTGGATTGTGAAACATTCCAACTTATTGCTATGGTTTATTTTTAATCTTACATTTTATTACAATGTTCTGTGTTTATATCTCAATCTGTACAAAGGTTAAAGTAGGTGAAGGGGACTGGGGGTGGGAGT